>PVIU01017514.1:0-41693 GCA_004026605.1 Ondatra zibethicus
GGATTATATACTCATTAGAATACTACTCAGCGGTAAAAAACAAGGACATCTTGAAGTTTGCATGCAAATGGATGGAAATAGAAAACGCTATCCTGAGTGAGGTAACCCAAACCCAGAAAGATGATTATGGTATGTACTCACTCATTAGTGGACCCTAGCTATAAAATAAAGGTCACCAAACACTTAGCTCGCAAGCCCATAATTACTGTTTCTTTATGTGAAGTTTCTTGATACATGGATGCACCAATGCTATTGGATTTTTCATTTTGGGAAATCTCATGTTTGTAGGATATGGCCATTCTGTAGATCTACTTCCACACAGTTGTACTGTTTCAGACTAGGAGTAACCTATTAAATTGCTCGGTATTGTTTTCCATGTAACAATCCAGTGCCAGATCCATTCTTTTCAATGAAGTTGCCATAGCAGTACTACAGTAGTTCACTTCCGTTCACAGGGTCAGAGATGCTCGCGGGACACGCCTGGAGCTGTGGGCTGTTGTACCTACTGCTAACCTCTCAATGAAAGAACTCTTCGGAGAGAGATTTAATTGTTCTCTTAGGTCACGGCTGTTCTTATTAAACTTCTGATGTTAATGAAAAGCAGCTATTGCTTTCACAGAGTCAATTGATATTCAGGGAAAAGCTGGCTAAGTAAAACTCGATGCTTGTTTCCATTCTTTCCGATCAGAATCAGGCCACAAGAAGTTAAAGAGTACCATCCAGCGGAGTACAGAAACGGGAATGGCAGCCGAAATGCGGAAGATGGTGAGACAGCCAAGCCGAGAGTCCACGGATGGCAGCATCAACAGTTACAGCTCCGAGGGGAAGTGAGTGGCGTCTTGCTGCAAGGCACCTTGGGATATGGATTGTTTAGAATTTCCTACTGTGTCACTTATTCGCATAGCCTGAAGTTTCACCGTCTGTTTCTAGCCTGACATTCTATAAACACTGGCGGATACATCCCTGGTCAAACTATCAAAGGAAGAAAGTGCAGTCCTTCACTGAACAGATTGTATGGACCTGCCACATTTAATGCCATTTTTTTTCATATAGGAAACATATGGCCTAGCTCTGCCACCAGAAGCAGAATGAAAATTTAGATGTGAGAAACTGACTTCTGATTCCCCAATTTCTCTCCAAGCTTTTCTGAGCTATATGATGCTGTGAACCTGACATGTTTTTACTTATAAGAATTTACACTTTCCTGTTTTTAAAACACCAGTAATTCATTTTTCATCTCAGCATGAAAGAAAAAGTACTCCATCTACCTCATTTTTCCAATCAAAGCTTTTTAACTAAAATTAAATTTAGTTAATTTTAAAATTGGTTATTTTAAAATTAGTTAATTTTAAAATTGGTTATTTCTGAAAGTGTATAAGAACATTTTTGGTTTTTTTATTTGTGAGAACGTTTACTAAGCTGTGTGGTTACTTAACAAAATCTGCATTTTCACATGCTTAAGAACTTTGGGGTTAGAACTATATGCTTTAGTCACTAACATTTAGTGAGATTGCAAGAGGTGAGCCACTTACAAGTTTTTCATAATTATCCAGTCACCAGCAAAACAACTCAAATTTGATAAATTACAGCCTGTAAGGTAGCTTCATAGGGAAGGCATGTGCCTTATACCTGAGTTTGAAGGTGTAAAGGGAGAGCTGGTCCTCTGACCTCTATACACAGCCATGGCAATGGCATGTGCATGCCTGCATTCACACAGACACACACAGACACACACACATACACACACACGCGCGCGCGCGCGGAATGATAAGTACAAATTTTCAAAATTGAAGGCATTGAATGTTTTCATTGTAAACAAGAAGTTGTACTGTCCAATAATATTTATTAAATACACTAGCAGCTGTTTAAAGGTTTTACATTCATGTCATCTAATGCTCATGAATAAACATGTGAAGTTAATGATATTAAATTATAAATATCTAGAACAGTTGACATATTAAAAATTGTTAGAGAGTGCTCCTAAATGGTGCCTCAGGCCTTAAGGTGAAATTCTAAAGCTCCTCTCAATCGCTATTGAGCCTCATCTGCCTGACTCATAGGTATCATGAGCAAACAACCGGCACATATCTGCTGATCAGAACTGTTAAAAAGAAACTGCCAAGAGGAGACGTCTAAATTGTTTTTATTCTCTTTGTTTGCTGTAGCTTAATATTTCCTGGAGTTCGAGTAGGACCCGACAGTCAGTTCAGTGATTTCCTTGATGGACTGGGGCCAGCTCAGCTTGTTGGCCGCCAAACCCTTGCCACCCCTGCCATGGGTAAGGATTATACTTCTGCAGTTTTATAGTTGACAAGGTCGCTTAGAATTCTGTAGAAGTATTACAAATGAAAGTTTTACTATTCTCAAACATAAGGCATTATTCTCAAACAAAGTATTACTATTCTCAAACATTAAAGAACACAACACAGTTGTGTGTTATGATTCACAAGACACAAACCTAAACAGTGAAGAACAAAATCAACAGCAAATGATTGAAAGAAGTATGGCATGGTGACCACCCTTCTCCTGGTTCAGATTAAATGGTTTGTCTCTACTTTGAAAATATAGGCAAGCTGGATGTAAATGGGAGGATTGTTAGAAATGGGAAATTAGAATTACTTAAACCATTCACTGAACTGATCAGAGACTGCACACAGTTTATAGAAATAAAGGTAAATAATTTCTGAAAAAAATGATAACCATGATAACATTTTTTTTCTGAAAACAATATTGTAAATACAATTACCAGGTATCAAGTACAGATAACCAGGCAAAAAAATAAAAAGGAAGACGTTTATTTTAAATGCAAAAGCAGTAGAAAATAGATGTCAACTCAAACTGAGTCCACATATGAAAGTTAAAGAGATAGAGTGAAAGGGATGTCAGGGGTTAGAGCACTCACTACTCTCCCAGAGGACCCTAGTTCTCAGAACCCATTTTCTATAGCTGTAACTGCATTTCCAGGGGATCCAACGTATTCTTATGGGCTCACAGATCACAAAGCATGCCTAACCATAACCCTCACACAGGTCGTGCACACATACACAAATTAAAAACAAATTCTTCAAAGATTATATGGCTCAAGGAGTAAAGAATAAATTTGAGAAATCTTATGATAATTAAAAGTCTTTTAAAAAATAAAACTGAGTTTTCTAGAACTAAGAAATGTAATTAACTTAAGAATTGAAAGACTGCATTATTTTAGCAAAGCCACGGAGAAAATTGACTAAGTGCAGGATAAGGCATAAAAGGGTATCCAGAATTAACTGGAGAAACAGAAGAATGAAAAGTATAACTAGGAAGATATGGAAAGGGAAAAACAAAAATTCTAATATTTGTATTATTATTGTTCCAGAATGAGGGAAGAGAATGTATGAAAGTGATTAAAAACAATTCCCAAACCCGAAGTCTGATTTTAATTGATAATAGATTCTTTTCTCATGCAATACATCCCAAAGCAGTTTTCCCTCCTAACTCATACTTCCAAAAGTCTCTACAAACTCAAACAACACAAATATGTTAATATTAAAAGTAATGATAATACAACTAACTTCTTATAACAAATGCATAGTTGATTTAATACCTGATAAAAGAATGTAATTAATCTCATTAATCAAGAAGAAAAATACCCATATTAACATATAGAAGCACATTTGACCAAATTCTATATTAATTCACAGTTTTATAAAAATTACAGTAATTTTGGAATAAAGAAGAGCATACTTAATCTGATAGCTTTACAAAATATGCATCATATTAATCCCCAACATTTAAATGCCGTACAGTGCTGGTAGAGTTTGATGCAGGCACATCACTGGCTGGGATAATATGGTGGTGTTCATATTAACCATCCCAGAAATCACACTTGAGCATCTGACAATGTTCCTCCACCTTTTTCCTTGCCTCATGATTTGAACAGAGGCTGCGATTTTCTTTTGTCTTCACTTTCAGGTGATATCCAAATCGGAATGGAGGATAAAAAAGGCCAATTGGAGGTTGAAGTTATCAGAGCCCGGAGCCTTACACAAAAGCCTGGCTCCAAGTCTACACCTGGTAAGGAAAAGTAGCAGTGATGTGGTCTGGGCTCATCTCGGGTGTACTTATATTAATGTGCATGTTGATTTGCATGCTCCTCTCTGCATCCTAGAACAGGAGTTACAGGTTGTTGTGAACTGCCCTGTGAGTGCTAGGAACTGATCCTGGATCCTCTGCAGGAGGAATATGAGCTGTTAAATATTGAGCCATCTCTCCAGTCCCTGGGCAAAACTTAAATATGGAAAATCTTGAAAATTTTGTTGCATTTTGCTTTGTAATTGATCTTAGGTAAAGGGTGAGAAAATGATGCATTTGAAGCTTAATTTTGCTTTAAGCAATCATTTTCCTTAAAAAGCATTTTTCTGTGATATTTGATTTTATGAAAAAGGAGCTGGGTTTTGTTTTCACAATTACTTTGTTGAAAAGTACTAGGGAAATGCTGTTATTTTCTTAAAAATATAATTGTAGCCATTCTTTGTGCTACATAGTTTTTCTGCAAACCTAAAACCACAAAACAAAACACAAAACACTGAGATTTAAGATGTTTACCTGCACTGTAATGCCAGCCCCGACTCAAGTAAATGAATCAAGACCACTGAGTGAACATTTCCTTGAAATGAGGAAAGACACAGTAGTGGTGTTTTATATATGGATTATAAGGAGTAGAGTTTTTAGACCTATGAAAATGTCCATATAGTAAGAATCTCCAAGTCCCCACTGAGGCATCAACTCATAAACACAGAGTTAGTTCAAGCAATACATTCTTACATGTCTACTCACCCTTGTTTAGCGCCCTATGTGAAAGTCTATCTTTTGGAAAATGGAGCCTGTATTGCCAAAAAGAAGACAAGAATTGCACGGAAAACTCTCGACCCTTTATATCAGCAGTCCCTTGTTTTTGATGAAAGTCCACAGGGTAAAGTTCTTCAGGTCAGTAACACTTTTCTAAGCTGGTTATGGTGATATCTATTGGTCTAACTAAAGATATGGATAGCATTGAGGAAAACCAATTCAGTAAAGCCTAATTTACTATGTCATTAGGTAGAAATATATACTGGTTAATTTATAATGCAGTATCTATAGTATTAGCAATATCTGATATATGTAGTGGAAGGAAACAAAATTTTCCCTCCTTGTCTCTACCCTCTCCAAACTTTGACCTCTTTGTCACTTTTTTTCTCTTTTTGATACATAGCCATATCCATACTGAAGATAGATGATACAGAGTTAGATAGTAGGTAATATTGATGGTAGACAGGTTTGATGATAGATGGAAAGATGAATGACCCTTTCACATGTGGAAAAAAGGAGGTTCAAATTACATTGTGTTTCTGTCTACAGGTGATCGTCTGGGGTGACTATGGAAGAATGGACCACAAATGCTTTATGGGTGTGGCTCAAATCTTGTTGGAAGAACTTGATCTGTCCAGCATGGTGATTGGATGGTATAAATTGTTCCCTCCATCGTCACTGGTGGATCCCACCCTCACTCCCCTGACCCGTCGGGCTTCCCAATCATCTCTGGAGAGTTCATCTGGGCCTCCCTGCATCCGATCATAGTAAACTCTTACCCTTCCAACCAAACTTCACATTTCAGGATAATTATCAGAACCAGATATTTCATGATCAAGAGCATTGTTGGAGACAGACAATCAACTTGTGTTTTGCCTGTAGTAGTTTTTCGGTGTTATGTCCCAATTGTTGTTTAAAACATGGCTTCATATGACAGAAAAGGAAGGCAGTCATTCAGATTTCAGTAAGAAGACATGCTAGTGAGAGTCACTGATGCTTCCAGCAAATAGAAAAAGAGGAAACGTCCAGTTCACAAACACACAAAAACACACACCAAACAGAACAAACTGGAAACTCTCACTCTGAAAAGTTGTACATCACACGTTTCCGCAAAGACCACAAGCGGGGTTACTTCCCTGGTGTTTAAGGTTGTTTAGTTGTCTGTGTGCTTTAGTTACCTGTGTGCTGTTTGCTGGTTTCTTTTCTCCCCTTGTCTTTGTTTCTCTGTCTGCACTGTCTTTGTGGTTTCCACTAGTTTTTTTTTTTGTATGTTTCCCCTTTGCTTTGTCATAACAGGGTTAGTGGTGATAACAGAGGCCCTTCCTTTCTTTTTCCAAAAGCATCAAAAAGGGCTGGAGCAGTTTCTGTAGCATTTTCCCCCTGACGTTTTCAAAAGCTGGGTGAGGCGAAGCCAGGGAAGGGTATCACTGGCAGTCTGTTCACAGTTCTTCCAAGTCTTGTATGTACAACCCCTCCCCATCCCCCAAAAAAGAGACCACCTTCCAAACTGGTAGTCACAGAACCCCTTTTTCAGTGAAGAGCATATCTGTTTGCATTCTAGATAATTTGTTCATGTTTTCCATTGTTGACATGAAAGACTTTCAAGTCGATCTGCAACTAATGCTGGGGATGAAGGCTAGCCACATAGTAATGCTTCAGAAACCATTTTCCAATGCCTTTTAATTCCAGATAACAAAAGAAAAAAATGCTCACATGTAGGAACCATACTCTCAACTTCCCAAAATGGTGACTAAAAGTGGATTTGAGCCTAAGACACTTTCAGTTATGCCCAGGCTTCTCAGCCATGCCTCAGTGTAGACTCTCCCATCTGCCCTGGAAAGAGCATGGTATGAGTTACTGGTTACTATTGCACTGGAAATTCCAGGTCATATACTCTGCACTAAACTAATGTTCTTATTGGATTTTAGTTTATATTTCTTTAAGGTCAATGCAAGCACAAAGCTTGATTTTTTTAATGCACAATATCTTACTTTGGGGGAAGAAAAAGAATACAGTCAAATTCCAATCTGCATATTCTTCATTTGGGTTTTCTTGGCCTTGGATCCCCCTTGTAACCCTCTGTGTATGTGCTGCAGGCGCCTGGCCCTGTAGCTGCATCAATAATGCTCTCCCTCCTTTTATGAGTCGTTCAACTTTTGTGATTTCACAGTTAGAGCAGCATGACTTGGAGCTGTTCAAAGCTGCATGCATATTTTGTATAAAAAATATGAAAAAGAAAGAAAAAAGCAAAGAGACAAAAGGTTATTTAATAATGTATGTTAGCTCCATATAGGCAAGCTTGTATGTTGCATGTACTTGTACAGTTTGCTCGTTAATTAATATACTGAAATAATCAAGAAATCTAAGCCATCCATTTTTGTTACAGACATTTTGCAGGTTTTAGCCAGACTCAGTATGTGGGTCTGGGGTGAAATGTCTATAGATGGACTTTATTTTTTACCCTCTGGAAAACGTAATGTAGTACGGACCAAATTCCTTCTAATAAATATTTTGGTGTAGATTCTCCCGTGGGGCTGTAACACATGTAGACACTGTGCACACACTAGGTTTTAATCCATAGACATACTGCCTGCACCAAGTGAATTATTTATTATGATTTACACATGTCAGAATTACCTGCCCATCATTCCACAGGGCACAGATTGACCACCACTCACCATGCTGTGCAGGAAGAACTGAAGCAATTGGTGCACTTCTACTAGATTCCGTTCTGTCTTAGTGGCCAACGACCAACTGATTATAATTGGGTAGTATCTTTCTATTTTGACTACTTGTCTTAACACTCCCCTGTGCTTTTAAATGAACTTCCCACTCATGTATGTAAACATGTTTAATAAAATTTACTTTTCATGTCAGTCGGTAGCCATCTGTGTTCTATGTTTTGCCAGCTTCCCATTGTGGGTTCTTTGGTGCAAAATGAGAGCCAGTTGATGGGAAAGGGAGGCTGGGGTTTGCTGTCTGCTGCGGGCGTTTGATTGACCTGTCACTGCACTATATATGTCTTAACTTATGACCTGAGAGGTACTTTGCATTACATATGAGTACTCCCTTTGTCAGCCTGTCTAAGTGAGCACATGACTATACTTCTGAAAAGTGGCATTATTAAAAACAATAAATCTCAGTAAGAATCGAATGAAGGTTGTTTTCTCTGCTGCTGTTTGAATGTGCTAATAAAAGAGGCAACTCTGTTGTCCAGTTGACAAATCATTTCAAGTTATATGACATATTGAAGTATCAATTCTTGCGCCTCTTGTCATAGTGTCTTGACCTTCTCTCAGGCTTTCCCTTCTAGCCCATTACCTAGCTTATGGGACCTTGCCTAAAATAAGCTGACCTGAAATAAACTAAGCCTGCATTGACTCTGTCACCAAAATAATACTTCCAACATTCATAGGTAAGATAACTTGTATGTTAAAAGAGACAATATTACCTTTCTTAATTTCTTTACATAGACTACACTGACTTCCATGTAATTAGGAAAAATAAACACTGTGGTATCAATGTCATGTCTTACATAAACAAGCACCTTAAGATACCACAGAAGCTTTTGTCTGTAATTTTAAAATAATTGTCTGGCTTTTTTGATCACGGAGTGATTAATTGATTGACCTACAAAGGATGAAATTATTTATTATGTTAGGTTGAAATGAGGCTGAGGCTATATTCAGTTCCATTGAAACAAACTATCAGGGAGGCTGTTTCAAATGTTTTTATTAACATATGGCCAGATGAGGGTGGAGGTCAAACACACCATTGACACCAAGGCAGCTGGAGGTAGCTTTAGGATCCTTTATCTCGACCAGAACAGAAAAAGCTACTATTATTTAAACATTAAATAATATTAAAATGTGCTATTATTTGAGGTTTACACTGATGGAAAAGGGAGCATAAATTTGAAAGAGAGTTCAGGAACATATTGGAGCCTTTAGAGGGTTGGAAGAAAAGGAAGAAATGATGTAATTGTATAATAATTTCAAAAAGTAAAAAAAAAAATCTAAGCCTTTTAAAAAGCACACTTGTTAAAATTTAATGGTTTCTTGCTGGATTTCTTAAAATTTCAGGCTGACATATATAACTTCATAATTAGTGGACAGATATGACTTAAGTTGTAAAATTAAATATTTGGAATACAAAAAAGAAAACAATGGCCTTACCTCAAAGAATTACCTTCTATTAAAAGAAACAATTGCATAAACAGCCAATCCTAATGGCATCAATTCATATATAAAGGGATCCCATGGCACTGTGCTGGACTCTCACAGACATTCTATAAGAACTACTATGACTCCTGATTGGTACAGCAAGCTCTGCAGGTTAGATCCACTAAGAGCCTGAGATGATGCTGCTGATTAGGAAAGAGAGCAGACAACATCCAAACTCAAGACAAATTCAGGCTTCCGCCACGATAAACCATTCTTCACTTTGTTAGTGTCCCATTCTGACTGCACTTGACCTCTATCTGCATCTTCCCAGGTGGGAATGATGTCAGTTCATTTTTCTTTCAAGCAATTCCTGTCCATCTTAGCCCCCTATATGCTGCTTACGTGACTGGAGCTACCATGGCTTTGCAAGGCTTCTCCTAACAGCCCATCTCACACTTTGGTCAGCACCTGCATTTTGTAGCTTCCTAAATACATGCATCACTTACAGCTCTCAGGAACAGTATTAGTGATGGAGATAAATCAAAGCTTCCCCTAGATAGGTTCCAGTCTTATCCTTAGTTTTAAACTTAACTTGTTTGTTCAGTACCCTCATCTGTCTCTAATCCAACAATGTTCCCTCAATCTTTCATCAGCCATAAACCTACATTATGGAGTTGAATTGGTCATTCTAGACCCTTGGATCTGTAGAGCTTCAGGGTGCTTCATGGGACCTAAAATCTAAGTTATTTCCTCTCCAAACAAATTCAATGACTATTCTGTTTACAGGGCACTGTCTTCTCTTTCAGGCTTGGAGGTCATTGGAGCTTTTCACAGCATCCATTCTCTAAACAGTTCTTCCATCCTGGGTCGAGCCATTCAGAGGAAACAGAACCAATTCTTTACACTTCTGAAAAGTAAACCATGCCTGATCAACTGGAACCAGTTTGATTATTTAATTGTGTGTGTGTTAGATATAAAGTCACAGATTAACCACAACACAGCAACACCTCAGTGGCTTCAACACCCCACTTTGACTATTTGACAGATTGTCCAAACCAGAGAAAATAAATAAACAGACACGTTGGAATTGAATGGCCTCATAAATCAAACAGACACTTAAAGAATATTCTATCCAAACACTACGGATTGCACATTCTTCTCAGCAGCCCATGGAGCATTCTCTGAAACGGATCACATATTGAGACAGAAAGCAAGCCTCAACAAATATAGAAAAACTGGAAAAAATCCTTTTATTTTATCTGACCACAGTGGAATAAAAATAGAAGTCAACAACAAGAGAAACTGCAGAATATACCTGAGGTCATGGTGATCAAACAATATATTGTTGAATCATTAATGTATCATTGTAAAAATCAAGCAACAAATGAAAATTCCTAGAAGTGAATGAAAGTTAAAATACAACATACCAAAACATATAAGATACAATAAAGGTATGCGGGAAGTTTATAGCTCTAAGTACAGACATGGAAATAGCAGGGACATCTCAAATAATTTGCTGACACAGCTTAAGGCGGTGGCAAAGCCACAACAAACCAAACCCAAAAGCAGCAGGTGGAGAGAAGTAATTAAGATCATGGCAGAAATTAATGAAATAAAAATTATAAAATAAAAGGAATAAATGAAAGTAAAGTTCTTTATTTAAAATATTAACATTAATAATTAATCTTGTAGCCAAAATAACCAGAAAAGATAAAGAAGACCCAAAATTAATTAAATTAGAGATGAATAGGGAGACATTATGATGGGCGTCAATGAAATTAAAAAAAATCTGTAGTGCGTATATTAGAAACCTATATCAAATTGGAAAATACTAAATTGGAAAAAGGAGTGAATACATTTCAAGGTGAATATAATTCTTAGCCAAAGTTAAAACTTGAACAAGGATGAGACCAATAGACATGCAAACGTGAAAGGGTGAAATCTTGAGGCCTCTGTCCTAGACAGAACTACAGGCAATTAAAGAGCTGATAGCAGGAGAACAAGTCTGTTATAGGGAAGAGCCCCCCAATTTGTGTTTCAGTACCAAGTTGTCAACCCTAAAATCATATACATATTGATACATATACATAATACACATAATCATAATACAAACTTTTCAGGATGTATTTTGTATGTTTAGAAGTGTGTGTGTGTGTGTGTGTGTGTGTGTGTGTGTAACAATTTAAGAAATAGAGGCCATGGATTTGAGTGAGAACAAGGGGATACATTGGTAGAGCTAGAGGCAAAAAGGGAAGGGGAATGATGTAGTTAGATTTTAATTTCCAAAATATAAAAAAATGAAATAAGAAATTGAACAGATCTATAGCAAACAATGAACTTGAAACAGTAACTAGAAAAACAAAACATGATAACAAAAAGAAAAGGTTCAGGTCCTCTGCCAGACAAGATATCCTTCCTTGTGTAATTGTGGCATAACACCTGGGAGAGTAGTCGACCTCATTCTAATTGGATATGTGTCCTGCTCCCAAGGAGGGAATTTATACATGGTACCAAACCTAGCTAAAAGTCCGTAGATTATACACCTTTGAACTTTTGTCAAAGAAGCTTCTTTACACCATAGTCTTCAGCCAATACTAAGGCCCATTAGCCAGTCAAATTGTTAAAATGAATGTTGAGGCTCAGCCCTAAACGGGACATTATGACATTATTGTCACTACTAAGACTCAGGCGACTTCATGGAAGAGGTGACAGAAAGGACATGGGAGTTAGAGGAGAGGAAGAATGTTGTCAAATGCTGTCTTCCACACATGACATAATCTTTTCACTCCTTACTTAGAACAGCTGTTGTTAACTGCCTACACATAACCTGTGCACCATCAAATCAGTCAGTATTCCAGCCCAGATGGGAGAGAAAGAAGAGATCCCATCTAAGGAACTTGATGGCTACTGGGGAAATCATATTTTTTCAGGGATATGGCTACTGGTACCTTGTCCATGTTCTGGAGGATGGCTCTACACCCATAGGCATACAGGCAGCAGTAATTGAACTCATGTTATAAAAATAAAAAAAAGAGAAGAGAACATGGAAATGGAAGGTAGACATATTAGGGGTATTGGTGGGAGTAGGAGAAGGTGTTTGTGTGGGATGATATCAAGATACATTATTTACATGTATAAATTTGCCAAAAATAAAACCTGAAAATATTTTTTAAAAAATTCCAGGTCCTAAGAATTAATTCACTGCAGATTTCTATCAACCTTTAAATTAGAACCAACACCATAACTTCTCAAATTATCCCATAAAACACAGAAAGAAGGGAACCTTCTGAACTCTTGTTCTGAAACAAGTATCCTCATATTAAAATTAGATAAAGACACAACAAACAAAGAAAGTTATACACTCATCTTCCTAATGAACATAGATACAAAAGCTCTCAATAAAATACTTGCAAACTAAAAACAAATACATATCAAGAAAACTATTTATCATGATCAAGTTTATTGCATTCCAGAGATGCAGGAATGGTTTGACATACGTATATCAAAAAGAAAACTTCATAATATAAATGGATTCAAGAAAAAAAATGTCACATGATCATGAACGTACATGCGGCAAAAGCCTTTGACTGAAGCTATTTTATCTTCATGATAAAAGCCTTGCGAGGCTAAGGGTGAAGGAAACCATCACAGAATAAGGATGGAAAGAATCTAAGAACTAGAGAATGGAAATGGGTCCGGTGAGGAGAAGGAGAGCTGTCTTCTGAACACAAAATACCTGTGCATCCTTGAACTCACAGCAGCAATGAATATCTTCATAAGACCATGCTTATCAGTATTCCATATGGAGGATGCAGAGATCATGAAACCAGACCTCTTCCTGGGAAACTATAGACAACTAATTATTGGGAGGTTTGAGCCAGGGTGCAAAATTCATGTACCTCCTTGATATCCACAGGAAAGTTGCCCTTGTTCAAGCAAATCAACCCTGACTAAAGCTCATGCAGAAAACCCAAATTAAGTGCAGTGGGGAACAAACACAATAGGCAGGAAAATAGGATGGGTGTTTGTTGGAAAGAAGAAGGTATTTGGTAGGAGGGCAAAGTAGGTAAGAGAGGATATTGGTAGAGAATATGATCACAGTACATTACAGACATGTGTGATAAAATTGTAAAAATTTTTATAAGGAGAAAAGTAATGATATGGTCATGTGTAATAATGTTACCATGAGTTTATCTTATTCAGGTTATTCTAATTTCACAGTATGGATAAAGTCTTCAGATTTTAGAATTTTTTGAGTGTGTTTCAAATGCTATACACACTTGTTTCCAGTTATAGATGGTTCCCTGGAAGTTACTCCAGGGTGGGCAATCTCTTTCATACATAGACACATGGCGATCTCTGGTACTCTGGTAGAGTGGTCAGGTCTCCACTGCTAACAGAATTTCCAGTTTGCCCCTTTCCTCTCTTCATCTCCAGTCTCTCAAAAGTGGTCTTTTCCTTTCTGCACCCCGAGCTTCACCTGCTCCTCTCTGGTTTCTGCAACTCTGAGTTGTCAGATCAAACACATGGTGCTCAATGAACTATGAATTAAATAAACAAGACATGATTAAAATTGAATGAAAGATTTTACCTACTTATCTGAAATTAAAAGGTAACTCGAAATTGAGTGTTTTACCTGCTAACTTTGGCAATCCTATCCATATCATCGTATCTTTTATACCTCCCAATATTTTGCTGAAGTATTCTCTCCAGTTGTACTTAACCACTTAAATTCCAACAACCTTTTGTCAGTAACCTCGTCATCTACTATTGAAGATTTCCTCCTTGGAGATTTGCTTCTCCTGGTGGTCGTATTTCTCCAACTTTGAGTGAGATTGGATTTTGTTCTGAAGTCTCCAATAAAACTGAATGCCCTACTATTGCCAAATAGCTTTGCGGTGTGTCCAGAATAACCAGGGCCTACAGGCCTGTTTCACTGACTTTGGGTCCATGTTGTGTGTGTCAAAGAGTCAGTGGTCATCATATATGCAGAAACTTCTCTCTATCCTGTAGCATTTTGTGGATAATTAACTGTTCTGACAGCATTGTCCTTGAACAAGAGACACATGGTGTGGATTTGAACCTAACTGCCAACCCAAGACAAAAATGTTTTTTCAGGACCATTGACTTGGAGTTTTTATAGAGCACCTTGACGGCAAACATGCTGTGCTGTACCATCCTTCATTGGCAGTTCCACTTTATGAGCAACCTCTATGTGTAACTATTGAGTTGGGCACAAAGAGGAATGAAACTCATCTGGAGCGTTTCTTTACTTTGCACACGCCCCATGTTTCTGACCTATTCCTGTTTGGTTTTTCTCTCTTTTCATGGTGTTATCCTTCAAGCACTGTCTCCTTCTTAGTATCACTGGACATTTGACTAACATGTCTAAGCTCCAAACCAATCCTACAGCACCTGTTCCAGGGATCCAGCTCCTCAAATCAAACAGATTTAAAAAGCTAGTAACTAATAGAAACCCAAAAACTATTTTATTTGTGAGTATAGCTTCACTTCCTGTGTTTCAAAATATGATCATGATCCACAGAACAACATTTTTGTCAGCAATGAACTGCATATACAATAGGAAGAACTATGTAATCAGGTGGGGATTAAATGTACATCTAGATTAGTGTCGGTACATTCTATCTTGTTTGTAATTGCTTTCATCTCAATCATTAAGTCACGTGTGTTTGATTTAGTCTTGAAATTGATAATGAAGCTAGTGAGAAAATAGTTAAGCAAAGTCAGGGATAGAGGGCTAACCGGTGTAGAAATTTGTTTAACTATACAAAGATGTGTTGCATTTGCTTATATTCCAGAATATTTGCTTAGCTATGTAAAGAGGTGTTACTGTTTTACCTTGCCCACCTAAGACATCTGAGTGGTCTAACAAAAAGCTGAACAGCAAATATTGAGAGAGGAGGTATAGGTGGAAGTTCCAGACAGGATGATTAAGTAGGGGGAGAAATCTAGGTTCAGAATGGAGGGAAGGAAAAGATATGTCAAGGAGATGCCTGAGGCCAGACAGCCAGAGATAGAGGAAGCAGACAAGCAGGACATACAGAATGAAAGAAAGGTAAAAAGCCCTGAGGCAAAACATAGATGAATAGAAAGAGGTTAAATTAAGTTAAAAGAGCTAATGAGACAAGCCTAAGCCAAAACCAAGCTGTAGTGATTAATAATCAGTATCCATGCCTTCATTTGGGAACTGTTTGGTGGCCTAAAGAAAAATCCAACTAGAGCCATGAGAACCTGTTGTGTTTAGATAGCATGGGCCAAGATGGCTAATGCTGACTATTGGGGCTGGGGAACTTGGACTCAGCAAAAAATTGGCTGACATTGATTGGGGAACTTCCCAAAGTAAATATGTATATAACCAGTTATCTAACTATTTGAAGTGGATTAACACTTTTGTGTGAGTTTCATATAAATATGACTTTGAGGTCAGTAGCATGAGTCAAATTTGGATCTTTAGCTTCTATAGGCCTATATGTCTACCTCCAAATAACCTGTGTGCTGGCCTTCCTGTATGCGATGCCTGCCTGTATGCAATCCTCATGTGTTGGCCCATGCCTGGGTATCTGCCAGAGGCTACGGTCTGCGTGGTGTCCTTCATCAAAAATAAATAAAGTATGTCTTAACTGCTTGGTCTCCGGTGACCTCCCTCCTTTTCCTGGGCATTGGACCTTGGACCTTGTAAAAGTTCATGAGGATTTGGAGAACAGTAGTTTTCAGTCTTACTTTATTTTTTTAACACAAAGACTTTAGAGTGCTTTAGGCTAGTTAATCACCAGGTAACAACATACATAAAGGAAAAGAAAAGCTTCCCTACCCAGAACCTAAATGAACCTGTGAATTAGTCTGAGTTCAGAGAGTGGTGTGGGCATAATATGAAGGCTATCCTAAAGAAATAAGATATCTGCTGAGGACTTTATGGTAGGGGTAAACTTGCATCATACAGAAGCCTGTGCAAATGGCAGAAAAAAGAAATCAGAACTGAAGGGAGGCAACTATGTTTGAAACACCTAGGTAAAGAAGCAAGTGTGACTTGATTATACCATGTAGCTTTTAACTTCTGGGAAAAATCTGTAGGTATTTATTACCTGTCTGCATATACTAGGCACTCAGTGTTCCTTGTAGCAGGAAGCATGTAACTGTAGTTGGAGACTGCTTGTTTGTTTTCCAATCACCCAGACCTGAAATAACCACACAGAAACTGTATTAATTAAAACACTGCTTGGCCTATTAGCTTATGCATATATGAAGATAGCTCTTACATCTTAAATTAACCCATTTCTATTAATCTGTGTATCACCACGTGATTGTGGCTTACTGGTAAGGTTCTGCCTGGCCTCCAGCATCTGTCTGCTGCAGAGGCTACATGGCTTCTGTTTGACTCAACCTACTCTCTCCTCCTCTATCTATTTGGAATTCCTATCTTGCCCTATTCTGCACTGCAATCGGCCCAAAGCAGATTCTTTATTAACCAATGGTATTCACATCATACAGAGGGGAATTCCACATCATGTAACCATTAGAGAATACTGAAACCAAAATATCTAGTACCTCATATAGTGGTATATTATTTGTATTTTGATAAATAAATCTTTCCTGAAGATCAGAGGCAAAGCTAAAGCCACTAGAGGTCAGATAGTGGTGATGCACCTTTAATCCCAGGATTTGGAAGACAGAAGCAGATGGATCTCTGTGAGTTCAAGACTACCCTGGACTACGTATGATCAGTGCAGAAACATATCCAGGTGGTGGTAGCCTACACCTTTAATACCAGTACTAGAGAGTCACACACCTTTAATCCCAGCACTAGAAGGAATATGAAATGGGAGGCAAAAGGGGCTTAGGCTGCTTAGTCTGTGGTTGCCCAGCCTTGGTAGAGGTAAGAATTCTCTAGTGGCTTAGCTGCCTTGCTTTTCTGGTTTTCAGGTTGAACATCAATTTCTGTCTCTGAGTTTTTATTATTTGTGTTACAAACTCAATCAAAGCAGAAATTTCCTTTGTCCTGACTAACACTACTGCACAGGTGAGCAGATAAGCACAGTATTTGCTACCAGGTTGAGAGAAACCCTGGAATCATCAGCACATGACTTCAGGTTCCCTGGAAATTCGTGCCACATCAGTCATGTAGAATAGGAAATGAAAATAGAGGGCTACATTCAGGAGACATTTATGCACCAGACCAGTGTGACTTAATATTGCTTTCATGCATATTTGTCTTCTGCAACTCTGTCACGTGAACTTATTTAGCTCTAAGGGAGAGTGGGAATGCCCAGAAACATGGCAGCAAACTCAGAGATTGGTGAGAATTAGCAATCTGTGTTCCAGATAATTAGTAGAAGTCAAAACAGCCTCTTTCTGTGACAGTCTTGTGAAAGTCAGTTTGAGTATGGTTAATTTTCATTATAAATTTGGTGGGTTTTAGAAGTATCTAAAAGATGTATCTGTGTGAGGGTGTTTCCAGAGAGGAAAGACTCACCCTAAACATAAATGACTCCTGATTAACCAGCGTGCCTCCATCTTGGACTTGAACGCTGTCTTATAGTAAAAACAAACTAAATTCATTCCTGTTTGCAATTAAATCTGTTTCTCAAGGATTGGGTGATGCCTCACCTATAACTTTAACTACAATTGGTTCTGTACTGCTTGTTCCAGGAAAGGACAATCGTGCCTTTGTCTCAAAAGGTTATTATGACAACCTGCTGTTATGACTACCTGTTCTTCTGACCACCTTGTTATAACTGCATTGTTAAGATTATCATGTTATGACCAACTTACAACTATGTCTTTGTTTCAGAAAGTTGTCAGGACCAATTTGTTATTCTTATGGCCTGCCTTTATACCCCTGCCTGTTTGCTTGCATAACCCCCCATTTGGAAAGCCCTAACTCCTGAATTATAAAAACCCTTATCTTCCCCATGTCCAGTGCTGAGCTCTTGAACCCCACCTTAGGGAGAAACATCCCATATACATGAATGAAAAAAAAGCTTGCTTTTATTAATTTGGCCATGATTTGGGGTCAGTGGTCTTTTCCCCCCTGTTTGTGGAATTAATAGCTCCATCCCATGGGCTGGGGACGCAGATTGAGTAAAATTAAAAAGAAACAGAGTAGACTAGCAGAATGTCTCTCTGCTTCCTGGCTACAGATGCCATGTGACCTGCCTCACCTGCTTGCCTCCACACCTTAGCATCACTCTGCCTGCCACGCCTTCCCAGGCATGAGCAACATCTTTCCTCCTGAAGCTTCTTCTTGACTATTATTTTGTCACAACAAAGACTAAAGCAACCAGGGAACATACATTTGAAAAAGAACCCCGTGTTCTGCCTTCACTCTTCACGCAACAGGACAGCCAGGTAATATCAGTTACATTTTGCTAGTCATTTAAATCGTTTTAATTTGATTAGAGTTAGTAGTTTGATACTGTGAGAACAAGGCTTGTGAATTTCATTTATCTTCTTGGGAGCCTTGAAGGAACATTTTAAAGAACTATGGAATATTTCCCCCACATCTTGTAGTGATGGTGAAGATGGGCTGTGGACCATCCTCTCTTGAGAACTTCAACCACAGCCTGACTAGGGAATGAAGAGGTTGGTGAGCATTAGTCAGGCAAATCTACTAAGGGAGAAAAAGGCTCCCTTAGTAACTAAAGGCTGGTAACCGAGACTAATATAATGGCAACTCTGTACCAAATAGTACTCGGAGGTATATTAATCCTCTTTCCTAGAACATTAGACAACTAGAACACTAGCTGACCGAAAATCAAACCGAACGAAATGCTCCCCGAAGGGTGACTATTCGGCCTGTACAGCACCAAAAATAACAGCAATGCCACAGACCGGCTAGGTATCAGCTGGTCTCCTAAACCTCTGACCTTCCTCATCTTCTCCCTCCAGAAGTGTGTGTGCAGAGACTAATGATCAAGTTGAAATTCTCATTGTGTATTCTCCCCTCTCAGGGAGGCAGAGCTATTTGTGAATTACCAGTAGTTATTAGCAGTTGTGTTGTATTGTTCTGCTCGATAGCCAACTAAAAAAAGGAAAAAGAGATGCTGTCTTGTTCCGCTACACCAGCTGAAGGACAGAAGTTCAGAATGATAACCTGGATTTCACTCTCAACTCCCGCTCTCTGTTGGCAGGAGACTATTGGGAAACAAATAAGTGTAGTGGATCACGGCTGCCACAGGATGGCAGCAGAGCTGCATGCAGCGTAGATGACCTTCTGCGGGCCATTGCCTGAGAAATCTCAAGAGGCTTTACAGCTAGAATGGACCAAATTCGAAAGTTTGAGGACAAAACTAGGCTAACCGGCTGTTTCATTGTTTCATTACAAAGAAATATCAGAGGTTTTTTTAGTGGCATTTCATTTGCATCTTAATAAATAAAGCTTGCCTGAAGATCAGAAAAGCAAAACAGTCACACTGGCCAGCCTTACGGACCAGGCAGCGGTGACACCTTTAATCCCAGTAGCCACACCAGCTTGCCATAGAAACCAGGCAGTAGTGGTGCATACCCTTAACTCCAGAACTAGGGAAGATTGTAAAACGTGAGGAGGGAGCCCTCAGCCTCAGTCTCATTCTGAGGTTTCCTGGAGGCAGGATCGCCATTTTTGGACTGAGGTCGAGGTAAGAGCCAGTGGCTGACTGCTTTGCTTTTCTGGTCTTTGGGTTCAACACCAATATCTGTCTCTGAGGTTTTACTAATTGTGCTTCAGTTTTTAACTTTAACTATTTCATAATTTTAACTACATCCCAATCTTTTTTCATTTATTTAATAACCAGTTGTGTTATCCTCAGGATCAGCCTATAAAGAACCCTGAGTGCCCAGACCACATGGCAGAAACACCCAGCAACAAGGGGAAACATCCAAAGCCAGGATGGTTAATGCTTGAAAGCTTAAAGGGATGAATGAACACATCCAAAGCTACACTATGTTAAATCTTGGGAAAACGTAAAGGCTTGGGAATGAATTTTCTAAGTCTTCCACACAAATTACCACAGATTAGGTGGCATAGCATGACAATAGCTGTCATTTTAAAGCTTCATGGGTCAAACGAAACCCAGGTATCAGCGTTATTCCAGGATACAGGCCCCTTCTGGCTTCTGATGATCCAGATGGCCCTGGATCGTGGCAGAAACTCCAGCCTCCACCCTTGTAGCCACCCCCCCCCACAAAATCAATATTTTACTCTTCTATCTTTCCTGCCTCTCCTTCACATATCCACTTGTCACAGTGGCCTTGGGACTGTGGTGTGTCACACCGTGTACCCTTTTGTTTCTAACACCTTTACTTGCAAGTGTTCATTGGAATGAGTTGGTGTGGCTCTAGGTCCCCCTGGCTTCTGGTATACCATCAATACTGGACCCTCACTGAAACTGCTCACAGATGTCCTGCTGTTGCAACTGAGTTATGGAGATCGTGCAGCTGAGGTTCTGCAGGACCAGTCCCTCCATGCACTCTAGATGGGGTAGATGTTGGTGTGGGCCAACTCTAAAGTCCTGGATGTGATAGCCCTGGAAGGTAGCTGAGTATATTCCAGGCCTTCCCCCATGACCACCCTCCTCAGGTTTTGGGTCAGGGCCAGCTTTTTTGTTGCTGTGGTCTGTGAGGGGCAGGGGCAATTCTCCTGAAGCTGTTGAAGGTTTGGTTCAGCTTTCCTGGGAGGAAGGAGTAGCTCTTCCACTGAGGCAGCCAATGAGAAACAGAACATTTCTCTCATGTTAACACTAGGACCAGTTCTACTATGGCCCCTGGTGGTAACACAGCCCATGGACATCAACACAGACCCTGGCTGCCTTAGGACCATGAACCCAGACATGACCCTCAGTTGCAGCTTGGGCCCATATGTCACCATGGCCATGGGTGGCAGCACGGGCTATTCACATGATATCTGTATGGTCCTGGAGGCAGCACAGCCCTCAGACATCAACACTGCATCAGGTGGAGGCCCAGACCTCTGATATCCACATGGTCCTCAGTGGTATCATGGTCCACGGACAACAACAGAGACCCCAGCTAGGGCCATGGACCGAGACATGGCCATCAGCAGCAGTATAGACCCAGATATCACTTGGCCCTAGGCAGCAGTTTAAGGCTGTTGGCATAGGCCATGTTCCGCATCATTTGCATTTTCAGTTTCGCCGCTCTCCACAGAGCAGGAACAATTTTGCTTCTCCTTCTCTTCCATTTCTCCACCGTGTACCTGCTCATCACAGTGGCCCCTGGGGCAGGCCTGTGACTGGCCTCCTAGATTAGTCTTTCTGTGACAGGTATAAACAACCGGTTATGAAATCTTATTAGCTTTCTGTCATTGAACAGAAAACAGACATAATGTTAGCTACCCTTCAGGTCTGGAAGTAATGCATGTCAAAGCGTTCTTGGTCATAGAAAAAGAAGCTACGTGAGAATGGACCATATGCATTCCCTTCTCCTCCAAACCCAGCACAAAGAGAAACAGTATGAATGCAAATACAGAGCCAGAGCCCTTTCCGCCTCAAAGGCTAGGATTCTGGCCTAATCAGTAGTACAACTGGAGAGTCTGTCAGAGATGAAGAACCTCAGGTCCCACCCAAGACTGAACCAAAGATACTTTTCTAAAATAATCCCTAGGGAGGTATGTGGACACTAATCTTAGGGAAACTCTGACCTAACTGGCCTTGTTGGGAAGTTTTATTTCTGTATGTGGATTCTTGGTGTTTTCTTCTTACTTTTTATAACATAATTCTTGATTGATTCTTTGGGAATTTCACATCATGCCCCCAATCCCAGTCCCTCCACATCTAATCCTCACCTTTGCCGCATCTTCCCCAAGAAATCCTCCCTCTTGGGGAAGCAAGCAAACAAAAAACACTTTGCTCCTCCACCTCTTCATTCATCCTAGTGGCGTTGAGAGCAGCAGGTCACACAGCATATACTTTTGTCCAATCAGGCCCACCCATAAATTGTTCATTGCAACAAATCGTTGGACTTGTTCAAGGCCTATGGCACACCATCATGACTGGACCTTTGCTTTGGCAAAACTCATATCTCAGATATCCTGCTGTTGCCTATTAAATCATGGAGATCCTGTAACTATTGTTCTGTAAGACCAGTCCCTTCACACACTGCAGCAGGTCGGAGATAGGGTAGATGTTAGGGTGGGCCAACCCAAGCCTAGGATGTGGGTCTGAGTGGTAGCTGGGCTGATCAGTCTGGGCCACTGGGATCCCCCTACCCCAGAGTCAAGGGGCAGAACCAGAATCCTAGTTCCATGCCATCAGGAACAATTTTCCACATCTGTGGTGAGGGGTAGGGACATATCTCCTGAGTGTGGAGGCCAACTCTCCTACAAGGGGCAGGACCAACTCTCCCGCTACAGCGTTCAGCAAGGGGCAGGGCCTGCTTTACCAGGACCAGCAAAAGGCAGGATCAACTTATGGCTCTGGGATTTCAACACGCATGGTTTCTATGACCCATGTGGTAACACAGACCATGGACATCAACACAGACTCTAGACACAGAAGGAACATAGACTCAGACATCCCCCTCAGCAACAACTCACACCAGGACATCACTATGGCCCTGGTGGCAGCAAGGTCCTCAGACACCAACATGGTCTCATGTGGTTGACCAGACCCTAGGCATCTGCACAGCCCTTGGTGGTAAAAGAAGCCACTGACTTCAAATCAGACCCTGGTTACTTCAGGGCCACAGACTGTAGCCAGGGCCTGACAGAACCATGACTCTGGGTAACAATGCAGACCACTCAGGTCTGCATGGCAGCAATGGTGGCATAGCCCTAGTGTATCCACACATCCAGAGGCTATTGTGCAGACCCCGTCATCCATGTGGACTTTGGTTGTACCGTGGGCCATTATCATCAACCCAGAACCCAATTATGGATCATGGACCCAAATATGTCCCTCATCAGCAGACCAGACTTGGATATCACCATGGCCCCAAGTGGCAGCACAGGCCACTCAGGTTGGCATGATCCCTACAACAGTGTGACCCCCCGGACACCACCATGGTCCTAGGTGGCAACCCAGATTCCTGGCATCAGCATAGCCTTAAATCAGGGGCCACAGACCCTAATTGTGATAGAGCCTCAGACCTAGACATGACTTTCAGCTGCAGCCAGGGCCTTGATGTCACCAAAGCATCTTGTGGCAGCTCAGGCCACTGAGATCTTTATGGCCCCAACTGCAGCATGATGCTCAGACACCTATCTAGCCTCAGGTGTATGACCAGATCCTGGTCTTCTGCATGGCCTTCAGTGGTTACTGAAGCCATTGACATCAACACAGATCCAAGCTATGGTAGGATCATGGACCTAGACATGGCCCTAGGCATCAGCCGAGGCCCAGATGTCACACTGTTTGGAAGTGGCAAGCAGGCACTGGGCAGATTTGTGGATACCTTCAGCCAGTCTAGAATTTATCTGTTTTTCTTATTATTAAGATCTCATTAGGAACAACCTGCAAAGATAAGTAACTTGTTTAAGGAAGGAAAAAGACCAATTCTGAGGATCCATAAGACATGAGATTGGGAACCCCAGTAGGAGCATCTGACGAAGATGCCGGTCATGTTTAGCTCAGATGACTGGACAACCAACAGTACTGTGCCAATTGAGGAGCCTACAGTCTGTGATCTCAGTTCTTGCCTTTGAGTTTGGTGTTTCCAGAGGCAAATATAAAGTTTAACTGCAAGGAAGTACCAGGGATATTTCTTAAGGAAAAACTGAAATAAGTAAAGGAAGTGGGAGCAAAGATAAGGAAGTCATAAGAGAAGGAATGAAGGAAGAGGGCAGGGGAGTAAGCACTCTACTGGAGAGTACTTTGAATTTATCCTCCCCCCATTTCTAATTCCATACTGGAACAGTGTGATTAATGATGACATTCATCTCAATAATGTACGACCCACTCCTGCTTTGAGCTGCCCAAATGAAAGTGCACTACAGATACAAAATGATGGCATCTGGGTTGGCATTTGAGTAAGAAACAATCTCAATGTCAGTCTCTTATTATTTAAAAGCAGAGCAATCCTGACAGAGCGGTGGGGGTCACACAGTCCTACTGTAAGTTGATGAGCTTTCTGGCAGGGCCATGGTTGCCAAGGAAACTGCTGCAGGAAAGACTGGGGCCATGGGTTCTTGGTTGATTGGTGAAGCTTAAAGCAGAATACCACATGAAAGGCAGACTTTCAGTGGCCAGGGCCAAAGCAAATGATGGTTACTAGAAGAGGCCATTTCCATCTTCTCCCTCAGAGCTCAGCTGGTTGACAACTCCTAGCACAGAAGCATGCAGCCTTCTCTGGACCAATTAACGGGACTTAGAAGCCATGAACATGGGCAAATGTGCCGCATGAAAAGTTTCTTTACTTCGTTGTTCAAAAGACTTTTAATCTTCTTGCAGGCAAACCTGAGAATGTAATGACTAAGCCAGACTCAGGAATCCTTTCCTATGTTTGTACTGTTCATCAAGGGCCAGAAGAAAGACTGCCTTGCCAGCTTCTCCATGGCGGGGATGTGTGTGCAGGATTAGGATATGCCACTTCCATGTTCTGCTCACTGCACTCCGTGAACTTGTCTTGACTCTTCCCCAGTGCAATCATTTCTTCCTCTCTGCTCTCTGGGAATGACATTAAAAGTTTTTATTATCACATTCTATTGCTATTATTTGGGGGAATGCCTATAATTTTTGCATGTCTATTACTTTTACTAGCAAAATAATTTTCTTCACTCAAGGATTACATTTATGTATCTCTCACAAGTGGTCAGGGAAGTACTTGGCAAAACAGGCTCTCACTAATTATTCAAATGATCTGTTCTTCTGAGGTGAAAGCTAAGGGGAAGTGGAAAACACAGCAAAGCATGGAATTCCTCCATGAAACAGAGATAATGTAACCATCTACTCAGAGACCTTTGCAAGTTGCAAATAATTTATACAGTTAATACACCTAATGTTTTTTTCTACCCTGTAAGGTAGGTGGTGCTGCTCACACAGAAAAGAATCTCAACCCAAGAAAAGTCAAGTGACTTACAGGCGATGACAGGAGATGTCACAACTGAGCCAATTAGATTTACCCCATACATCTCTTAGCCATTGTGCCACTGTTTTAGAGACCTGTGATCTATTTCCCTTAAGGTCTTGCTTAAGATAACCCTCAGGATCTGAAGGACACAGACCTCTAATGGTAGTGAAAGCATCTTAGAGGAGAGACAATGAAGTTAGACTCGACATTGTCTAACTAGGACCCGGTAATGTGTGTATATAATACTATGTGTATGGTATAGTGATGCCAACATAAAATTGGCTGTAATATAACTAGGACCAGGTAATGTGTGTGTATAATACTATGTGTATGGTATAGTGACACCAACATAATAGAACAAACAAAAAACACTAGAATTGAAACCTAAGGTCCAACATTTCCTAGCCCTGGGAAAATTTTCAAGTGAATTAAATAAGACGTTCTTTAGATCCTTCATCTGTAACTAAGGTGAAGGATGGTGTAGGAGGTCCTTCTGTTTATGTGTTGCTTTCATTTGGTTAATTAATAAAGAAACTGCTTGGCCTGATAGGGCAGAACTTAGGTAGGAGGAAGAAAGCAGAGTCAGAGAGAGAGCTGTCATGGAGAAACCAGGTCAAACATGCTGAATCTTTCCCGGTAAGCCACGACCTCATGGTGATATACAGATTATTAGAAATGGGTTAAATCAAGATGTGAGAGTTAGCCAATAAGAGGCTAGAGATAATGGGCCAGGCAGTGATTTAAATGAATACAGTTTCTGTGTGACTATTTTGGGTGTAAGATAGCCAGGCAGCCAGAACAAGGGGCCCCACTCCCTGTAACAGAAGGATATGGCTTTTCTAAAAGAAAAGATGTGGAAATTAGACAATACATGCTGTGTGCTCAGTATAATTCCCCATATATGCTTCATGCATTTCACTCAGTTAATACAGACTTTGCCTTTGGATTTAGCCCATTGTCAAAATTATAGCTTTACTTGAGATTCCTGGGTTGTTTCCAGAGATAATTCCAGAAGGATTTCAGTCACAGGCAGTACAGCCTGAATGTGCTCAGCACACTTTAGAATCAATCGGGCTCATCTGCATCTCAGCTTAGTTAAAGAAAAAAATAAAAGCCACAACCAGAGACAGAAATGCAGTTAAAGTATTATATTTAGCATTGCATATGCTTGGGTCAAAATCAACTCAGAATAGCAGTGCTAGAAATGAAGTCAAACTCCCTAAATGTGATTGAATCTTAGAATGTGAATGTTGAAGGAGTTGTTGATTTTGTAGCGGGAACATGGCCTAGGAATAAGTGTCTATTTACCTCCTGGTTAGTGGGAGGGCCGGGACTGGTGCTTATTACACCCCATCCACCTCTCCCTGGGGCCTAACTTAGTCTCGTCTTTTCGGGGTATGCTTTAAATGAACAACATCGTCTGCTCATAGACGTTATCTCACTTGATTTGCGCACACGTCGTATTGACTCCCATGTAATGATCTAATAAATTGAGCGGGTGCCTTTATTTGTAATTCCACCTCTTCTGCCACTGGAGTTCACCTCCTCTCAACTGGAAAGATCTCAATTTGGATGCACTCTGGACATGTCAAGATGCCAGGAGTCACGGGTCTGTGTGTACAAGGTAGCTTTGCTCTCTTGTCTGTTCTTGACAGCTGCTCAGGGATTCACTGTGACACAAGTGGACTCAGTAAGAATAATTCAGTTACAGAGATACAAAGGGAACAAGGCAAAGAGAAAAAGAGCTCACAAGAGTGATTTGCTTTGGAAGAAACTCTTGTTTCTTCCTAGCTCCTAGCTTCTGCTGATATTCAAAGGGATTAAGACAGGCAGACAGAAAAATGACTAACCCAGCAGCCTGCTCGCCTCAGAGCTGCAGCTCTGGTGGGTCCCTTCATGGCAGGAGGTGTGAAGGAGGAAGAGGAAGCAGGATACACAACTGGGAGCTCATCCAGCAGAACTGCACATGCCCGCACCAATGGCGATTCAGACGTCTGGGATTCCTCCCTGCCACAGCCTTGTTCAAGTCATTTAACTCCCTCAGAATCTCTGCCCTGACCTGGGTCAAGGGGCACTGGGATCACATTAGTGTTATTATATATCATCACAGTTACCATTACGATGATGATGAGTTGCAGAAGCAAGTCTTTCTTCCACAGAAATCAAAAGCGCTACCTGCCTTTAATAAAGTGACTTTAAGGTTGGGTGGGGGAAATCCCTGTGGTTCAGGCCCTCCCCTATTCATGCCCTGGAAGCATACAGTGTGTAGTCTATCGAGCAAGGCTGCAAGTAACTGCCGATTTCTAAGAGATTCTGTTTCTCACCTTGTTTTTCTCCCTTCCATGTCAGTCTGTCCTCCTTGCCAAGTACCTTCTAACACACCACCAGCAGGGAGAGGGAGTCAGATGGCTCACCACAGCCTCTGATCTCCAGAGTCAAAGTGAGCATTGCCATCCAGATGGCACTTAAAATACCCTGTGCCAACCCAGCAGATGAATGCTTTAAGTGGTTTAAGACTCATGGCTGACAGGTAGAACTTAAAATGGAGGTTGGTGCATGTTTGTGTCTATGTGCACGTGACATTGATGTAGAGCGTCTTCCTCGGTTGTTCCTCTCCCTAATTTTTGAAACAGGGCCTCTTACTGAATTTGAAGAGCACTGGTTTGACCTCACAGGATGAGCCACAGGGACCTTCCTCTCTCAACCTCCTCAGTGCTGGGGTTACGGGCAAGTGCATCCACCTGTGTCTTTCTGCATAAGCTCTAGGTGGTCAAACTCAGGTCTTCATACTTGATCATCAAATGCCCTTTTGATGGAGCCATCGCCCCAGGCTAAGAAAGAGTTTTGTAATAGCCCTATAAATCTGGAAATTTCTAAATAATCATTTAACCAAAAAAAAAATATTTATTTGAACAATGACAAAATCTGTGCTAGATATAAATTTACTTAAAATTCTTTTCATGGATAAAAATTATATCAAATACTTTTCTCAGATTCATCTCTTGTTATTAAAGTTACCTGGGTCTTCTAGGATCGGCACTGCCTGTGTAGACAAGAGCATTATTTTCTGGGCACTGGTCTTTCCCCCATTGACCTTTTCCCACCCCTGTTTTCTGTACTGTGATTTCAAACACCAAAGCCTTTTCTTAACCCCATTGATTTCTTAGGCACTCTGCATTTAAGATGATTTGAGACAACTTAGCTACATGAGTAAACCCAATTTCTAGAATAGCCTATATATTTCTGTCAGCATTGTTCACCTGTAATGTGTGCTGTGTATCACCTAACATGTGATTTTTACTAATTCTTTAGAGGTTTTGCAAAAAGTTCAACACCACCGCTCTGTAATACAATTGCATTTCCCCCCTAAAATGTCATGGGTAACATCTCCTTAGAATGATTGCAAACATAAGAATTGCTATGTGTGAAATCCCTGTTGTTTTGGAACTTTGGCAGAAGCTCCAAAGCTGCTAAGAAAGGGTGTTAAGTATCTGTGCATTCTAAAAAGAGATTACCAGGTCACCCAGGCAGTATTTGCTAAGAGGTTATCCAAACACAGCTTGCTCATATTTATCCCAAGCTCTTCATCTATAGCAACTGCAGACAGTGATTGACCGTGGAAAGTTTGAGAGCACAGGTTCTCTCAGGGGAAGTTGCCAAGGTACAGAATATGACTCTAACTTGAGTAGGAAGAGGAGAGCTTTCTCCCAGAAGCTCCCCTGAGCTTCTAGACTGTGGAATCTAGAGAAAGCCTCATCAAAGGATAGGCCCCTGCATGAAATAGGAAGATCAATCACATTATCTAGGGCTATTTGCAAACTGCAGAATTCTGTGAGCTCCTTTTCTCTCCAGTTTTTACAGGTGGTGTCACAGCTAGCTGGGATAGCTCTGACTCTCACCTAGAGAAATCCAAGTGATACAGGCAATATGTAAATTGACTCAAGGCCAGAAGGGCAGAAGATGCTCATAGTCTAAGGGTGACATTGCCACAGTGGGTGTTCCTCTAGCAGAAAATTGCATATGAGAAAAAGAGCTTGCCTTGAATAATGTTTGCCAAGACTGTGTTCTTAGTGGGCTTCCTGGTAGGAGCTAAATATCATTAGCATAAAATATTAAAAATATTCAGTTATGGTGGGTATAGGTAGGCTGGAAGTGGATGAAAATGACCGACCAGAGACTATAGAGCTCTACATGGAAATCAGGGCTTTTGGGACTCCAAGAGATCGAAGAGTAAAGCAATGAAAGGGGATGAGTCAGGGCACAGTGTTTATCCCACTTGTAGGACAGCTAGACATCAGCCTTCTTAGTCCCTTTCTTTTCTTCCCAGCTCTTAATACAGCTCTGGAGGAGTCAGAAAAAAGGGGGCGAGAGAGAAGGACTCCAGAAAGGAATTGAAAGGAACAAAAACTGATTGTCTGATCCAATTTCCAACCTCTAAGTTTATTTCCTGAACTAAGCTGACATTGGTCAATAATTAGATGCATAGCTGGTTGAGAGGGTAGACTTATAATTGGAGTCTTATAATTAGACTCAGCTACATGATTTAAAGCATATGGAAAATGTCAGATATACCCAAATAGAATGGTATAATGAACTTCCCTGGCCTCATCACCTAGCACCAATGGTTGTCATCTATTTATATCCTCTTCGTACTCTTCTGCATATTAAATTGAAGCAGGCCTCCATATGACTATCATTTCCTAAATGCAGAATTCCAGTCTCACGTCTGATTACCAGTGGCTTCCAGATGTTATACACTCTTCTTTTCTATCCCCATGCTAGTAACAGAAACCTCATTTTGGTGTCTTGTGGCACAGGGATTGGTCTATTCCTGCCTCTCAGTTTGTGTGTGTAGAGAAAGGATGACATACGTGCACCCGGCGGGTATGAAGAGATTTATCAGCTACAAAATGGAATTTTCTGGAAAGAGCAAGGTGGGTATCCAAGTCCTTCTGAAATGATTTGAGACACGTGAGAAACAAGTGGTTTGGAACTTTGTTGAAGTTAGAAGGTGGGGTTTGGGTGAGTTTTGTGCTGCGAGCTGTGTATACTCCTATCTAGGAGAGATCCCCTAAGGTTGTGTATAGTCCCTGGGCCTACACCTCCTCCTATCTAACTCCTCAGGCAGTATGTGATCAGAAAGACAAGAGTTGCTGCCCATAGCAGTTCATCTGAGCCAACAGTACTGAGCCAGAAGGCAGAGGCCAAGAGCGGTGTGGCAGGCTTCCCAGTATCGGCTCTCACTGGGAATGCTGAATAGACACAATAAATTACAGCCCTTCACAGATGAGTTTCTAGGAATGTTTTCCTTCTCTGCTTCTGTTATGTGTTCCTTCTTAGCAATAGATGCTAGAGGCCGGATCTGGCCCCTGGGAGAATTAATTCAGCAACTCATCCCTCAGCAGTGCTGAAGATCCTCCCTGGGTGTCTCAGCATTCAGCCAAGGATACGCTCATTGTTGCCAACTGCAGAAGTTTAGAATCAGCTCAATACCTGAGGAACTATTCACATCCTCCTAGGCTTTGAATGGAATACCCTAAAATCTATCAAGAGAAAAATCACATTTGTTTTTTTTTTCTTTCTTCTATGAATTAGTCAAAAGTAACAAAAATAACGTGGAGCCTGCATCTCTCATCTATCCAAAGGTGTCATTCATTCTAAGATGTACCATGTCTCAGTGGAAAGTCCCCAGGATGAGCGGGCATAAACAGGAGTATTCCAGCTCCCACTTGAGAGAACCGGTATCAGGAAAAACAAACAGCATTTTATAGTTTAATGGGTTGTTTTAAACAGACAACAGGGTAACTCACAATCAAGTACAAAAACTGCCCTTTTAGCTGAGTTCCCATTCATCTGTATTTGTTTTATATGTTAGGTGCTTCTGTGCAAACACATGGGTTCATCACAAGGATGTCCATGCTGCAGCACCAATGTGGAGGCCAGAAGAAAACATTCAGAATTTGCTACAGTTCTTCTTCTTTGTGGCACCTGGAGGTAAAACTCAGGTCATCAAGCTTGGGGGCAGGCTGCTCATCCATCTTGCTGGTCCTCCATTTGCATATTTTAATACTGTGTATTCTTTAGCCAACCATTGTGGTGACAGTTATTAATGTTAAACATGCATTGTATTCTAATAAGAGGCAGCAGTGATCTGTATAACGCCATTATAGTTTCCGAGTACTCTATACTCAACTTCACACTTACCGTTGAGATTTGCACTTTCATTTGCTTTTACGATGCTTGTTAATTAAAGTCCTTTGAACTGGATGTGAAGGTATTCCTTTAGCACTTTTGTAGTAACAGGAGGGATGAATTTACTCAGCTTTTATTCATCTGGAAATGTCTTTATCTCTATTTTACTTCTGAAGTGAAGCTTTAGCAGGTATGGCCTTCTTGTTAGTTAGTCCTGAGTCTCCGCACTTTGGCTCTATCATTGTACCTCCCTCAACTTCTGTGGAGAAGCCCACTGGTATCCTTATGTAGTTTCCGTCAAATGTGATGGCTTTTGTCTCTGCTCTCAGACATGTGTACACATGTGTGGGCGTGTCGTGGAAGCCTTAGGACAATCTCAGTTATCATACTCCGAGTATCATCCATCACTGCCTCAAAGACAGGGACTCTCACTCACCCGGAACTCCCCAAGTAGACTAGGCAGGCTGGCCAGTGGGACCCAAGAATTCACCTGTCTCTACCTCCCTTGCTCTGGAATTGCAGACCCCCATATCGGCCCTTTTTCTATAGGTTCTGAGGATTGACCTTAGATTTTCATGGCTTCTTAGCGAGGACTTTATAGACAGAGCTATCTCACAGCTCTTATTTTCTTCTTTTTAAAATTAGATCTCATTTGGCTTATTTCCTTATTCTCTCCATGTGAGAATGAATTATGCATTGTGATATAACTTCATATTTCAGATTTAAGATACCATAGGAGGCAGGGTGGAATCTCATTTAATAGCTTGGGCTGTGAGTCAGAATTCTGGCAGTACCGCTTTCCAATCGTTTGAATATGAAAGACTTCATTAAGTATGAAGATCTCAGTTTCCTTATCAGAAGTTATATATTCACTTTTTCTGAGGCAAAAGCCCATTTACCACTCACACAAACTGGAAGAGGAGAAGAGACCAGATCAAGAAGAGCAAACAGGAGCTGTTATATCCATATGGGACAGCTTCTTGACTCAGGGTATGTTACTGCATAATGCCCACCAGGCGTCCTTCCTGTGCATATATGCTTTACATGTTTGACAACATGATCTTCAAACATGACCATCACCATATACGTTTTTATATTTGAAACCTTAATTTATCTGAGTGACACACTAACTGTTGTATCACTTAAGATGCAGAAACATAAGTTTAAGTTTTATCAAAATAATATAACTCAGCTTGAAATTGCACCACTTTTCATTTAAGTGTCTGCATACTTCTCTGAATGGCTCTCTTATCTGTTATTAGGGGTAGATTTATGCTTGCCTGTAAAACTCTCTGGAGAGATGAATGGTAATAATAATAACAGTCACAGGAAACAGAGATGAGAACAACTATTTGCTTTGGCCAAAAAGAACAGAAAGCAGAAACAAACCTGAAAACCCAGTGCACTAGTAGGCAGCTGTAAGGAGCTGTACTGTCTGCAGCAGTGGGCTAGTCGTTGATTATAAATCGTAGCTCAGATTCTGTAGGTTCCTATGAGCCAAGTTAGTTGTTTCTGTGGGCTTTCTTATGATGCCCTTGATCTCTCTGATTCCTACAATTCTTTCTTGGTCTCTTCAGCAGGATTCCCCAAGGTCAGTCTAACTTTTGTCTCTCTGCTGACAGTTGGGGTAGTTACCAATCTTATCACAGAGAATGGCTAGTTCATGCCATCTGCTGCTGCTAGGAATCTTAGCTTGGGCCATCCTATTAGATTCATGGGAGTTACCTTTGCACCAGGTTTCTACCTGATCCCAAAAAGGCTGGCTCCCTTTCTACTCTGTTCCAGTCATCTCTTTCAGGATTCTCCCTTTCCACCTACCTCTCAACATGATCTCTCAAATTCCTATACCCTCCTGCCCCCATTCCACTCATGAGATTGCTTCTATTTCCCCTTCACAGAGAGATTCCTGCATTCCCCCGACCTCTACCTTCTTAGGCCTTTCTTGTTCCCTAGCCTCTCTGGTGTGTGGATTGTAGCATTATTATCCTTTACTTTGCAGTTAATATCCATTTATGAGTGAGTACATACCATGCTTGTCTTTCTGGGTCTGGGTTACTTCACTCAGGATGATTTTTTTCTAGTTCCATCCAATTTCCTGATGTCATCGTTTTTAACAGCTGAGTAATACTCCATCATGTAAAAGTATCACATTTTCTTTACCCATTCTTCGGTTAAAGGGAATCTGGGTTGTTTCTATGTTCTGGTTCTTACAAATAACTCTGCTATGAACATAGTTTTGCAAGTGTCCTTGTATGTGATTAACCACCATTTGGGTATATGCCTGAAAGTGACATTGCTGAGTCTTGAGGTAGATTGATTGCCAATTTTCTCAAAGCCTCCCATAATGATTTCCAAAGTGACCGTACAAGTTTGCACCCAGACCAGCAATGCAGAAGCTTTAATGGAACTAACCTAAGCCTTCTACATATATGTGACAGTTGTGTAGCTTGGTCTATTTGTGAGACTCCTAACAATGGGAGTCCCTAATACATTGCTGGCTCTTGGGAACCTTTACCTCATACTGTGTTGCCTTGTACAGCCTAAATACAAGGGAAGGTGCTTAGTCACAGGGCAACTTGATATGCCATGTTTTTTGATACCCCATGGGGGGCCTGTCCCTTTCTGAAAGAAACAGAGGAGGAGAGGATTGAGGAGGGGTCAGAGGGGAGGTTGGGAAAGGGAATGGGAAGGGAGGAGGGAGGGTAAATTTTGTTAGGGATGTAACACAGTAAAAAAACATTTCTTAAAAAAATAAATCATCGAACCAGAAGGACTCTCATAGGGAAATTCTGGTCAAAATTCTTTGTGACCTTGTTGTCCCCAACCTAAATTGATACCCACTCAAGTATTACTTATTTAAACCTCATCTACTGGGTGAGTGCTATGTCTTTATGGGGTTCATTTATGTCTCAGTAGTACAAGTTTGCTTTGTTTAAGATTGAAGCCTTAACTGTCATTTTTTTCTTGTGATTTCTATGAACTTAATCAAGTGTGATCTCATAGCATCTCAAACCTCTTTATTTGTGCTAGGTGCAAGTTTTCAGCACAAAGAAGTGAGCTTAGAAATATGCTCTAAGGAATGGCTGTCTAGAAATACACCCACATTTCCATACCCACTGTTGAGGATGTGGGAAAATAAATAAGCAGGAACTTTACTTTCAAATTTTGGTTAATATTCTCATTGATTTACTTTTGTATTTTGGTCTTAATGAATGTAACATTGGAGAAAATAAATCACATAACCACCAACCACCAGAGAAATACCACAATGGAGTTGGTGAACTATGCCAAAAGACAAATCAGCCCTGTCAGAAATTAAGATACTAAGTAAGAGCAGACATCCACACCAAGCACCTTTCTCTTCCATCATCACTTCAAGCACATGATTTTCACGAAGTAAGAGTGATTTCTGGTTTTCATTTGCAGCCTCACAGGAACACTGAAACAGTGACCAAAATAAAGCTCAGAATATTGGCTGCACCCAAAGAACATGGTAAGTTGGCTTGGACAAATCAATGCTCAAAAATTCAAAGAGAATAAGTAGAAATAAACTGTCCCGAGTGGATTCTTTTTTTAAAAGCAGATTTAATATAAAACTCTTTGGGAAAATATTCTACTTTATTATCACTGTTCACCTAACAGATGGCAATTAAGGAAGTCAATGAGAACCTAAGGGCAGACAGAAATGGCAACATTTTTAAAAGCTTTAAAGTTGTCCAAAGTTTTCATGCTTGCCAAATTTATATTTTAATTAACACATTTTGTTCCATAGCTTCTTAGTCACACATTCATCTTCATGGCCACCAAGACAGACTCTCACAACTCTTAAACAACGCTGGACCAGATTCCAGACAGCTCTTATTGCTCCTAATCTCTTGCTTGGACCTTATCTTTAGCCACCTGAGCAGCTGTTGCAATCACAACCCAGGAAGGTCGCAGAAGTTCTACTGTCCCAAAGTTAATCAGTGGGAGTCAACTCCAAGACCCCATTTTCCTCTATGCAGCCATGGCAGGCTTGTGTCTAATGTCTCAGTCTTCCTCATGGCCACAGGCAAATGTCATCGGCTCTTAGATTTTTGCTGTCTTTCTGCTGACCTGAGGTTTTACTCCTTTGCTGTTGTTAATCATATAACTCCAAGTGAGAGGAACACCATGTTTAGTTTCTAACACTTCAAATGTTGTGGTTCCTTCCTTTGATGATTGCTATAGTTTACCAGGTCACGACATCCTCTTTGGTCAGTGTACATTTTCTCATGGAGGTTGCATGGGAAACATCATCTTTCTAAGAATTCCCTGGCTCCTATCATTCTTCAGTTCACAGTGTTGCCTGCAGATGCTCATGACCTTTTTTAGGTCTCCTCTGAGAGCCTCTGCCATCCCAGAACTAGAGGGGGAGGTGTAAGCAAGGCCAGGAAGATTCCATAAGAGCAAGAAATAAAGCTGTCATTCCTACTATAGATAGGAAAGTATTAGGAAGTAGCGGCAACAAGGAAGAAAACTCAGATTCCACAACTTCTGATATGTTTAGATGTGGAAATCAGGGTTTAAACAGCAATGTTTATGTGATTTATTGTTATGTGAATCACTTTTATCACTTTTATTTTATGTGAATCACTTGTTATGGTGATTTATTAAGGATATTTGATTTCCAGTGACAGAAAAGAAATGGACAAAACCCAATTAAACTAAGAGGAATTTATCACAAAGTGTTGAGTTATGTCAATTCGTTAAGGAAATTGTTAAACAACTGAAGGTGTCAACAGAACCAAGAGAGCAACAGAAGTCCTGGACCATAAGCCTAATGTGACGTGTGTATGCGAGTGTCACCAAAATGTGCTCCTCCTGTTCTTCTACTGTGAGAGTGTTTGCTTGATATTTCCAAGTCCTTTTTAAAAAAGCCAAAAAGTTGGACAACAGCAACCCGACTTTGAGACCCCTCCAAAAGAGCTGCTCTGGAGAATGCTGATCCAAACCATGGCCCATTTTGTTCTCAAATGTGTTTCCCCCACTTCTTCCCTTCAATGAACTTCTTTTGCTTTTACACTCATGTGTAGTTTGTATGCTTCATTTGTTGAACTTGAGACAAGAACGTGATACTGGCTTCTGGAGCTGTTAGCTATGGTGATTGCTGATCATAAGTTCCCTTTATACCAGCACTAAGCCCTTCTGAGTCTACTGACCAAACTCTGTTGTGTTTATGGAGAACCCCAGCATCTCAGCTTTGCAAGATATCAATATAGAAAAAAAGATGTTTTGAGGAGCAGAATATTGGTTCCCTTATCAAACTTCTAGATTTGGGATGCTAAATATCTATGCAAAACACCCAGCAATATTGAGACATGATTTGAGAGCTCAAGAGAAAAATCACTAAATGTCCTTACTATGACAGCATCCCTAGAAGTTGTTGGCATGAATGCTATATCAAAGGAAACTATAAAAATAAAAGAATTCAAAGTGTGTGCTGTAAATAGTGATTCATGACAGCAGGAGTACAAATTTTTAAAAAAGCAGAAAAAGGTGTTTTCATAGGTCCTTGGAAAGTTATTAGTGACCATGTGAATAAAGAGAAGATAGAATAAAATAAGAGATTGTGCTAAGATCTAACAAATCAGAAGTGTAAAAGCAGAAATGGTGACTACAGCATTGCATTGCTTGTTCTGGAATTTTGTTGATAGAGGGAATATAGCATCTGGTTGCAAAAGCAATGCTTAATGTTGAAAACTGCAGAAAATCCAAAAGCACAAACTACATTTATATGAAAATGTGGATATGAGTGCACAAACAAGAAGGTAAAAAATATTTTTACAATACTAAAAGTGAAGATAATTGAGGATGCATCTTTGGGAAATGGTGGCATTAACAAGGGCTACTTTCAGAAAGAGAAGCCATCTATTCTTTAAAGGGGAAAACCAAGAGGAACAAAGCAGGAGCCCTTGGCAGCTTCCTTTCACTCACAAGTGAGAGGTTATATCTGCAGAGAAGGATGAGCTACAGGGGTGAACTAGAAGGAGACTGAGTTGAAGAGGTGGCAGGAAGTAGGAAAGTGGTCTTTCCAACATTGAGGATTTCAAAGCAAAAACAAAGGCTCATCTGGCATTAGGATTCACACATTTGTAGAAATTTCAGTATTAAAGGTTTTGAGACTTGAAAAATAACATTCTTAGCAAGTTCCCAAGTCTCCGTGCAGGAGGATAAAAGTTATGGTGGTGAACGGTGCACAAGGGTGTGTGCTGCACAGGGTGATGTCAGATTTTGAGGTGCTAGGAAAGTTAAAGGCAATTGAAGAGGCTTCACCGTCATATTCCAGCCATAAAAGGAAAAGAGGGCATTGGATCTTTCAATTGATCAACTAAAATTAAAGAGAACAAAGATCTAGAAATCTCTGCTAATTAAATAGTCTGTGTAGTGACAAAGTAAGAGTAAATGAGAGAGACAGTGGAAGGAGAAGGGGTAATTGCCAAGGACAATGTTAAAGTTATTGTTTTTAATTTAACACTTAAGAGAAAGCAATACTTAGCAGTATAAAACTAATTTGATTAAGAATGATTGGGAAGCTGAGCTTCATCTGTGGGACAGTTTATGTTCTTCAGAAATTAAATTTTTTCAAGTTTATGGACAAAGTTGTGCGAGAGATGAAGAGTAAAGCAGATATTAAAATACTCAAAGTATGAGCATCGGTGACACTAAGACTTATGTGTGATCGTATTTGTTACAACCAGAGGGTGGAAGATCCACATGCTCTGACTACAAATTAAATCCCAGATATTTTTAGAAGTAAAGACACACAGTGACCCCAAAGTGTGAGGGGAAAATAACATGAATGCCTTCATTATGTAGAGGTCAGGTGAGAAGAACACTGTTACATTAAAACGCCCTATTAACAAATAAAATAATATTGAGCACACTCCTTTATATACTTCCAGTGCCACACTGTGAAAGTTATACTCAGCATGCAGAATAAAATAACAATAACAACTAAATAATATAAATCCTTAAATTTAAATGTGAGGCAAAAGAAATATTTACAATCTTGTGAGGATCATGCTTACTGAAGGTAGTCCTCTTGTTTATTGACAAAAGAGTTATCTGATCACTAATATTGACTATGTTTCTACTGCCTGCTATGAAATTAAAGTCAATATAAACTGTTCTTAAAACTGCAGAAGCTCTGAAAAAAGGAATAAGAGAGAGAGAGATTGAAGAAAGGGAGAAAGGCAGGGCTCTTGAAAGCAAGGGTTGCTGACTTCTGTCAAGCCACCATCAGTCCCTTTGAGGTGCTTGAGAGATGGATTGGGGCAGGTGGAAAGAAGGAAATTGAAAGCCACATCTACTGAATACTCACAATTCAGGAAAGAATATGGCTGGCATGTGATTCCATTCTGAATAGGATTAATTTGTGCTCATTTTATGGATGGTTGTTTCACAATAAAATGTTCAAAGTACTAGAGAATTTCTTGAAAAGTTATCACCATAGTAGGGAATATTTCTTTTTCCAGAAAGGATTAATGGAAAATAAAGATGCCAGTGTGGAGACAGAATTGTGTCTGAGTGGCGGGAGTGCAGGCATTTGTTTCGGTAGCTCACGGATTCCCTACAATAAGCATCTGGAAGTGGTTTTCAGAGGCCATTCATTCCTCTGCTCTTCTTCGTGACTAACAATTTTGATGCTATCTCCCATGCCTCAGCTAATAATGTGGTTACATCTCAAAAGACTCATCATAAGCTGAAAACAATACAAGCTAAATTGCATTTAATATACCTAATCTATTGACAATAATGACTTAGTAACACAACAGACTAAAGATTATCAGTTTGTTGCTGTTGCTGTTATTTTAGACAAAGTATAATTGGACTGTTTTACTACAAAACAGAAAAAAACAACAACAGTTAAACAATATAAGAAACGGCCAGTCCTTAATACTCAGCAGGAATATATATATATATATATATATAAAATTTCAAATTTAAACATTAAAAAAAATTGTAAAGGAGTGTTCCTGGTTAGATATTTTGTTTTCATTATTCAATACTCAGTTTGTCCCTCTTTCCTTTAAAACTAAGTTTGTTCTTATCTTAGAGTTACCTGAACTACAATGATTTTTTTACAGCAATCACATAATTTAGTATTTAATAATTGGATGATTTTAAAAGTAAAAATATCTTACGTATTTTTCAATTGTTGTGAAAAAAACACTATTATCAAGGAAACTTATAAATGAAAGCATTTAAGCCAGGTACATATCTTTAATCCCAGCACTTGAGAGGCAGAGGCAGGCAGATCTCAGTGAGTTCAAGACCAGCATGGTCTACAAAGCAGGGGGAGGGGCAGGCATGGTACTGAAGTAGTACCTGAGACTTTATATTTCAAACTACAAGTAGGAGGCAGAGAAAATGACCTGTAAATGGCATTTCAAAGCCCACTCCAGGTGACATACCTCCTCCAAGACTACCCCTCCTATCCCTCCACACACAGCCACCAACTGGAGACAAGTATTCAAATGTCTGAGATTTACAGGGGGACATTTTATTTGATTACCACAAACGTCTTCAATTAGGCTGCCTCAGTTTACATATTGTGGCTCCTCTACAGACCTCCAGCCTACATGCAATTAAGGCAGAACTGCAAACAAGTGGTGGGAAGGAAGGATTTTGTGGTCTGTCCAGGAAGGATTCTGTGGTCTGTCCAGGGAAGGAAGGAGTCTGTGAACTGTCCAGGGAAGGAAGGAGTCTGTGGGTCTGTCCAGGGAAGGAAGGAGTCTGTGGTCTGTCCAGGGAAGGAAGGAGTCTGTGGTCTGTCTAGGGAAGGAAGGAATCTGTGGACTCTCCAGTGAGAGCCAAATAAACCCCATACACTTCCTATACGAGGGACTGTCAAAGGTTAAGCTCAGTCAGGTGGTCATTTCTAAGCAGATACAATGTATGTAACAGCTGTTTTGCTCGGAAGACCTTTTTCTAGAAGAAAAAAAATGGATTTGATGAAATACCTTATCTTGCTCTAGGCCACCAACATTTTAGCCCTTGCTGAAAGATTTAACAATGTGACATTATATTGGCCAGTCTTCCCCATTTTAAAACAATCATGAGAAGTCTTTGTTACCATGTGGACATGCATATAACTTGGTAAAGAGATCTGTGGGTTTGTCCAGCTTTTATCTTTAAAGCTGTTTCCAAAAGTAACAGTCCTCAGGTGCTTGGGCATCTGACTTGGCTGACTTTGAGATCTCCAGGAATCCAAACTCAAATGGAGAAACAGTGTTTGATGGAGAGTTTATGGAGGGTGATAACAGATACTTGGCCTATCGTGCACTGTGTTCGGATACAGTGTTGGAGACTAGTGTTGCACCCAACAGCTTGTGTGCTTGATGAGATAATTGGAAAGAGATGGAGAAGGAGGCCTGGAAGTTACTTTCTGTGTGGTGTAAATGTGGTATGAGTGCAATGGTAGTGAGCCATCGCAGTTGTGAGCTAAATTGCTTTTTGATATTCCCAGATTTCAAATTTGTGTTTCTCTGCAACAACATACTAAGACTGCCATACAGGCTGCTGGCCTTGCCTTGGGATTATAACTCTTCCACCAACTGGAAACCCTAAACATTAGAAACGCCATCCTACAGATAAGGACAATGAGTGCACTTTTACTAAGAAGCGACTTTCCAATACAGCTCCACCCGAGGTAGCTTCTGAAGCAGATAGAGCAATGGAAAGTTTATAGACAACAACAGGTGATTTGCTTGGCAGTGGAGGGACCCCACTATCCACAGTAGAGGCACCCCACTATCTGCAGTGGAGGCATCCCACTCTCTGTAGGGGAGGGACCCCACTGTCTGCAGTGGAGGGACCCCACTATTTATAGTGGAGGCACCCCACAAGGAGATGCAAATAGTAAAAAGCTTCCTACAAGCTTCACTAGGGAATGAATAATAGATGCACTAAGGCTGAAGGACTAATTCAGGGGAAATAAGCAACAGGAAATTCCAGCTTTGGGGGAATGACCAGGTTCTCTTCTGGCACAGTGGGTTCCATGCCTTAATGGTATTTAGTTTTTTCTTAACCTTGATTCACTCCTGCTGCCCTTGGGCATCTTTTCATACCAACAGATAGCTAATTCTACCCTTCATTTGGCTGTGCTAGTAGATGCAGAGACTACCCATTCTTTTCTCTTTCTGTTTTGCTCCTGAAGTCACACTGGCCATTGTTAGATGCCTTTTTTCCTTGGCTCCCCAAGCTTGTGTTCAGAAACATCCCAGAAAGTGGCATTTGAGGTCTTTCATAGCTCACTCTCAGTTCATTGCTCTGGTCCATTTTTACTTCATCACTCTCCAGAACAAATTTGTTAATTTTTCACGTAAGATTATATATGAACATCTTAATCATGAACAAAGAAAGGAATTTGTTTATCCATTTCTTCAAACAAAATTTCAACATCTTTACCAAACAGGACTACACTTCTATTTTCTCTAAAATATACATTGTTCTGATAGTGTCTGGTGT
>PVIU01017515.1:0-41683 GCA_004026605.1 Ondatra zibethicus
CACCAATCCACCTGGACTGGGACTGAATGAGCATATGATCAAACCAGACTCTCTGAATGTGGCGGCAAAAGTTGGCAGATGGAGAACCCATCAACAATGACACCAGGACCTATTTCTTCTGCATGTATTATCTTTTTGAGAACCGAGTCTTTTTGAATGCACTCCTTCCTAGGCCGGGAGGGATAGGGGTGGGCCTTGGACTTCCAACAGGGCAGGGCACCATGCCCTCTTTCAAGGAAGAAGGGGAGGGAGGAGGGGTGGGGGGGGTAGTGGGAGGGGACCGGGAGAAGGGGAAGAAAGGTAAAAATTTTATTTCTTTAATTATGTTCTTGAATGGAAAAAATAAAACAAAACAATGTATGAAAAAAATTTAAAAAAAGGATAAAAAAAAGATGCCCTTCAGTAAGTCAGTGAATGGGTATTGTAATAAATGCAGTCAGAGCTGTGTTATTAAGACCTAAAAGGCTCCCTAGTGGTGACGACCTTAAATTAGACCATCATTAGTTGGCCACTCCCATGTGTTCTGCACCTCCATTGCCCTAGTACATCTTGCAGATGGGATAGATTATAGATTGAAGGTTTTGTGGCTGGGTTGGTGTCCCAGTCCCACCTCTGGAAGCCTTGACTGGTTACAGAGGATGGCTGGTTCTGGCTCTGAATCTTCCACTACTAGTAGTCCTCACTAGGGTCACCCTCGTAGAATCCTTGCCCCCTCTGACCTTAATAGGAGGGTTTCAGTGTCTCTTGTAAGGCCTGCTTTTTTCTGAAGGGAACAGGTGAAGAAGTGGATCTGGAGGCAGGGGGTTGGGAGGAGGGGAGAGAGGGGAAACTGCAGTTGGAATGTATTAAAAAAAGAAAAAGACCTAAAAGGAGCCTGGCGATGACAGCACATAACTTTAATCCCAGTACTTGGGAGGCAGAGGCAGGTAGATTTCTGAGTTTGAGGCCAGCCTGGTCTACAGAGCAAGTTCCAATATAGCCAGGGATACACAGAGAAATCTTGTTTCAAAAAAAATATATGTAGAACTAAAATGAAATGAGTCAGCAAGTCAAGAAGGCATAGAGGAGCCACCATTCCATGCTGTTGAATGAAAGAAACCAAGGAAGTTGCTGTGTGAGCCTAACTTTGTTGTTGTTGCAAAAAAAAAAAACCTGTGGTGATAATATATAGAGAGATATATAGATAGATGGTTACCAGGAGAGTGAATAGGCAGAACACATGGGGGTTTTAGAACAATGAAACTATTCTATCTGATACTACAGTGGTGGATACATGTTATCATGTGTTTGTTAATCTCACAGAATGTGTTAAAGAGGAATACCTTGTCTCAGCTAAAGTTTCTGTTGCTATGGTGAAACACCATAACCAAGACAACGTGGGGAGGAAGGGGTTTATTCCAGCTTATGCTTCCAGGTGACAGTCATCACTGAGGAAGTCAGGACAGGAACTCAAACAGGGCTGGAACCTGGAGGCAGGAGCTGCTGCAGAGGCTACGGAGGAGAGCTGCTTTCTGGCTTGCTCCCCATGACTTGCTCCGGCTGCTTTCTTACAGAACCCAGGACCACGAGTCCAGAGTGAGCACCACCCGGATCGACTGGGCCCTCCCCATCAACCACCAATGAAGAACATGCTCTACCGGCTTGACTACAGCTGGATCTTCTGGAGGCATTCTCTTAACTGAGGCTCCCTCCTCTTAGATGACTTTAGCTTGTGTCAAGCTGACAGTAAACTCTCCAGACTCCTAATGGAAATGATGGACTTGGAGTGCTGGATGTGTCAGTGGAGGTCTCTCTGTGAAACCAAAGGTACAGCTCCAGTACCAAAAACCGTAACAGGGCCGTTGCTGATGTGGTGCTGTGGGAGCATGAAGGGGGTAGAGGGTTAAAGGGGGTGGGGATGGGAACTCCATACACTGTGAACATAAACTGCTCCACAAATTAATTTACTGATCTATAGATAAATATAGAAACATCTAGATTTATTTCTGTACTTATCTATACTGAACATCTAAATTTTATTTAAAGAGGCCTGGCAAGACTTCCAGTGGAGGGACTGGGACACATTTGACCTACAATTTGTCCTGCCTACAAGATGTATTGGGGTAAAGGTGGCACAGAAATTGGGGGAGTGGTCAACCAATGACTGGTCCAGCTTGAGACTGATACCACAAGAGGGAGCCCACCCCTGACACTGCCTGGAGGGCCAGGAACTAGCTAGAAGCTGAGTAGCCCAGAGTCCTAGGATAGCAGCAAACACGACAGGCAAACAAACGAAGTCAATGAAATGATTTCTAACATATTCTGCTATACTCATAGATAGGAGCCTAGCATAATCTTCACCAAAGAGGCTTCATCCAGCAACTGATGGAAACAGATGCAGAGAACCACAGCAAAACATTAGGCAGAGTTTGGGGAATCCTGCAGAAGAGATGGAAGAAGGAAGGTTTGTTGGAGCCAGAGGGGTTAAGGACACCACAAGAAAACCCATAGAATCAACTAGCCTGGGCCCATAGGGCTCACAGAGGCTGAACTGACAATCGGGGAGCCTGTATAGGACTGACCTAGGCCCTCTGTATATATGTGACAGCTGTGCAGCTTGGTCCTCTTGAGGGACTCCTAACAATGGGAGTGGGAACTGTCTCTGACTCTTTTGCCTGCTTTTAGGACCCTTTTCCTCCTACTGGGTTGCCTCACACAACTTTAATATGAGGGAAGATGCCTAGTCTTAATGCAACTCAATATGCCATGTTTGGTTGATATCCCTGGGAGGCCTGTCCTTTTCTGGAGGGAACTGGAAAAGGAGCAGAGGGCAGGGAGATAGAGGGGGCCTGGAAGGAGAGGAGAGAGAGGAAACTGCAGTTGGGATGTAAGATATGAGAGAATAATAAATTTTAAAAAAGAAAAAGACCTGGAAATTCTGAGCATCTATTTATGGCAAGCATTTGAGGTTGCCTGGGTTACTGGGCATCTCCCTATTGTGCTTTTGCCCCGACCCCTTAGTTTATGTTCCAGTGATTGAATTCTCTTTTCTACAAGTTCACTTTGGCTCTTCTGCTGAGTTAAGGGTCTATTTAACTCTCAAAAGTAGTTTGTTGTTTCTACACTGGCCTGGAATCCATGGTATATTTATTTTTCATCTTAGGAGGCCCTAAGACTTTACAGGTAGCATAATTTGGGATCCCAAGCATGTATAGAGAGTAGAATATAAAAGAATATGATTCTGTATGCTGGAAGGCAAATTTGTCCCACCTAGAACTCAGAAAGAGACACATAAATCTCTCTACAGCATCCCAGCCAGTATGTAGGCTCTTCACATCTTACCTTTTTTCAAAGGTATAATAATCCAGCTTTTTTCAGAGATTCCAGTTTCAGCATCCTGCCACACAGAGACCTAAGATGCACCTTCCTCTATGTAAACTTTAAACCAAAATCTCGTATCTCATATTATTAAGAAATTCTAACTTCTGTGTGCTTACTGTACCATCATCTCTGCCCTTCTGTTCCCTTTGATGACTCCTGGGATTTCTCCCTCTAATGTCTATGCATTTAAAGGAATGTTTGTTCTGGTTCTAGTTTGTTATTTCATAACACTGTATGTTATGGTTGCTGAATATTATAGCATACATTTGAGTTTATCCATAATGTATGGCTACTGAACACTTTTTCCGTGCCATTGTGAGTACAGGTGCAAAACTCAAGAATAAAATCTGTTGATGAAGAAAACAAAATAAAAGACTGTTCATACACATGGTCTATTTAGCATCTCTGGGTATTTTCTAGCATATTGGATTGCTGTGGCAGTAGAAATGGGACACTGGTCACATTATAGACATCATTCCTTTTGTCCTTCCAACCCTAAAGAAAACCACACTCCCATTTCACAAAGGAGTCAACTAAGACCCAAAGAAGTTAAGTAATTTTCTCAAGGTCACACACCTCATGCTGTCTGACCTTGAAGGCCACTTTCTTTTATCTCTTATTACCTCTCTGAAGAGCCAGCCTGGTTCCTCTACTACATCAAAAAAAAAAAAAAAGAGCCTAGATCTTGTGAAAAGTTTATACTACAGATCCCTCTGAGTATCCTCCTTCCAGAGCATTCTGAAAGATCAGTACTTCTGGCAAGCTTCCATTATTAATTATAAGGGTGACTGGTGAGCCAAAGGATTATGGAGGCTGAACGTGGCTTGACATCACCTTTGGGGGAGCCATCAAGAGTCCTTGAATAATCTTGGGTCTGAGCCATTCTGAAAGGGAGCAAAGCAGACCTTCCCTCCCCAGGCAGCCAGGCTTATTTATCCAAGGGCGGGTCAGCAGAAGGTCCCAAGGACGGGCTCTGCCTGAAGTCTGCAGGAGAATGTGAAGACAGGAGAGGTTAATGTTCATGCAGAGGCATCGTGAAACCAGCCACAGTGAGTTAGAAACTGGCCCAAGGCCAAATACAAAATACAGCCATAATTGGAGCCTTCCCAAATAGAAAAAGGTTATTAGTGGAATCACATTAATCACAATGATTAATGCTGAGACCCAAGTTTTTTATTATGTAAAAGACCCAATGAAAGAGGTATATTGACAGGAGGGTAGGGTTCCAATTTTGCAAAATATAGTGAACCAAGGATAGTAAATATTTAGGATGCACTTTGAAAATCCAAAACCTGATATCACAGATCACACTCAAGCTGTTCATACAAAGATGTTTGCCAGAAAGCACAGGTGCTCACGGGTGCCCATCAGAAGGCAGCCCATAGCCCCTGAGTACTATACGGGCAGCCAGGCCAAAATACAGTCTGGGAGCAGGAAAGGGGAGAATAAGCTAAGAACAGGGACCTTGCTGTTCATGATCCTCTTGGTGTTTACAGTCTACCAAGGGCAGTGCCCTTAAAAGCCCTTAAAAGTCTCCTACTCCATTTCCTATTTAAGAGGCTAGACACTGAAAGTTTGACCATGTTCCAATGAGTATATGGCAACACGAACTGGACTTGGTCTTGGTTTTTTTTTGGGGGGGGGAGGGGGCAGGGACACAAGGATGGGAGGGTGAACCTGAGGGAATGAGAAGCAAGTGTGATTAGGGTACGTTGCATGAAATTTCCAAATAAGAGCAGGGGGGGCACACCCTTTTAATCTCACCGCTTGGGAGGCAAAGACAGACAGATCTCTGTGAGTTTGAAGCCAGCCTCGTCTACACAACGAGTTCCAGGACAGTTAAAGCTACACAGAGAAACCGTGCCTCAAAAAAAAAATGGGGAGAGAATGATGGTGTGGGAAGTCCTTCTGTATATGTGTTGCTTTTATTGGTTAAAGAATAAAGAGGGCAGAGTAGAGCTAGGTGGGGGGAGGGGGGAACAATACTAAACTGAATGTGGGGAGAAAGAAGGTAGAGTCAGGGAACACCATGTAGCTGCCACCCAGGACAGAGGAGCCGGAACCTTGCCCATAAGACACAGCCACATGACAATACACAGATGAATAGAAATGAGTTAGTTTAGGATACAAGAGTTAGCTAGACATATGCTTAAGCTATTGGCCAAACAGTATTGCAAATAATATAGTTTTTGTGTGATTATTTCAGGAATCTGGTCAGCTGGAGAATGCACAAGCAGCCTCTCTTACTACAGAACAAAATTCCCAAGTAATTATAAAAATATTATGTTGTGGGGAAGAAATAGAAAAACATTATCCCCCACCCCATTATGGCAGAGAGACACTGCTAACAGAAGAAGTTGGGAAACTATTATTGCACTGTTGAACCATAGTGAAAGGGCATAGACCAGAGCCTTGTCCCTGAAGCCAGCCTCGATGAGGAGTGAGGCGTGAAGGAGATGCAGCAGAGTGCAGATAGAGGAAGTGAGAAATCAGAAGACGCTCTCCCGGGAGGCCCCTGAGGCCTGACCATTGCCATAGACTGAAGCTAAACCAGTGGGTGAAGAATGGCCAAACATGTCCTTGCTTATTCCTCTCCACCCACTGAAGAGCTGCAGAACTGTGGCCAGAGGTGGAGCGATCCAGAGTTTCTAAAAGACAAAAGAAGTGAAAACAAATGGGGAAAACATGAATTTTAGGGAAAACAGCTTGTTCCAAAAGAAAATAAAGCAGTACACTCTCGGTCCAGGAATGAAAAACAGCAAACGTGAGCTTTTATACAGTTATATAGTGCTAGAATTATATCAAGAGGGTGCAAGAGATTTAGAATTCTCATCTCCCTGTAATAAGTCCTGTATAAAAATGATCAATGAAGAGAGAGCGTGGTAGCCATATTTCTTAGAAACCCAGAAGTAAATACAAAGAGAAAGGAATCAGAAATAGAGTGTTTCTGGGGAGATGGAGGAGGGCAATGAAGCAAGCGCAGACTGGGCATTTTTAAGTCAGTCTTCCAGCACTACTTGACGTTTTTAAAAAGTATATAAATGTACCTCTTCCACAAAAGTAAAAAGTACTCTTAAAAAGTCAGGCTTCTTCATAGACTCTTTTTCTACCATCAAGTAATTTTTAATTATAATAATAATAAATCTGTGCTAGATGACAGGAGCCTGAGGTATTAATGAGAGGTGAAAGTCATTACCGCCACCCCAAAACCAATGCTGAAGACAAAATAAACCCAACAGCCTGAACAGGGAGCAAGTGGCTATTTTTCCTAATTTCTGGTGCCCAGGACAGTTTGAATACCCTGCCACAGTTTAGAATACTCGAGAGTACAGTTGTCCACCCTGTAGGAATCAGACTGGAGTGTGCCAGTCTTCCCTGCGGCCAGGGGCACGAGGCATAGTGCTAACCCATGCAGCTGATGACTGCCAATCAGAGGCAGCAAAGACTTCTTCCTTCTGCAGACCAGGGCAGCAACTGCAATGTTAACCACACTGCGCATAGGCAGTAGGGAAGGAAAGCCTTCAAGCCAAAAGGTGGGCTCTCCCTCTGATTGTGTTGCCCAAAGCCTATCCTGGCTTCTGTGTGTCTTGCTTTATACAAGCTATGTTCCTTTCATAAATCGCTTTTCTGCTTAAGTCAGCAAGGATACGTGTTGTTTACAATGAAAATCCTTGACAGATACGAAAAGGGAAGCATTGCCTGGGAAAAGGATTTAGAGGAGAAACAAATAATTTGGGAATGTCAAAATTCAGAGGAAATATCTTTGCGTCAGCCTGATTAGAAGGAAAGGGAAAGATTTCATGAGCATGATAACTGAGGGACTAGATGAATGAACTCCTGAAGGTGCCATAAATAGCCTTCCTGACTCTGGCCCCGGAAGTGACTCAGTCAATAAACGGTTCATGAGGATCTGAGGTCAATCACCAGGACCTGTGTAGAAACAAAGCAGAGCAATCCCAGCTGTGAGAGACAGAGACAGGCAGGTCCCTGAGATTCACAAGCCAGTCACCCCAGTCAAAACAGCAAGCCTCAGACCAGTGAGAGACCCTGGGAAGCCAGGACGATGGACGCCTCTGGCCTCTACATATACATGCGAAAACAAGCACCCACATGAACATGTACGCATGCGCGCATGCTCGCACGCACACATACACACACGCACACATGCTAGTGAGTCTTCCTGAACTCACTGAGATAACTTTTAGAACAGATAAGATGTATAACTTTTCTAAGATAAGGGCAGAATCACAGAAAGTGAGTTTTATTATTATTGCTGTGAACCTAGGTTTCCCCCACCAAACTAGTGTATTAAGAAGTACAGACAAAACCTGAAAGGAAATGTATGCACCACAGTCACGTTACCCTGGGCATGGCTTTCCTGGGCACAAGTCCTCCAAGGGCTCCACATTGCACTGCCAAGCCCCTCCCCACCATCCTAACCTCAACACTCCTTATGTCCTAACCACTGTCATCATAGTTCCTCAAACCTGGCACACTCCCACTCCACCCCTGTCCCCATTCTAGCAGGGGCCTCTCTCTAGGGCATCTTCTCTCAGAGATCATATGCCATGCCACTCCTCTTTATCCAGAGCTTAGATGAGGTCTGCCTTAATCACCCTATTTGAATTCTACTCCTCCTAAGCACTCCCCGGTCCCTTTACTCTGCCTTATGGTGCTCCAGAGTATCCAAAGCCATCTAGCTCGCTACACACCTTGTGTATTAACTGTCTCCTTCAGGTAGACTGAGGGTGTAAGTCTCAAGTGAGGAGCTTTGTGCTTTTTTCGCTTCTGTGTCAACAAATGTTCCAGCAAAATGAAGTCTTTTCAGCATCCCCATAGTCCTACAAACCACTCAATTTCTTCTGCAGCACCAACTGATCATATTCCTGCATACTCGCGACTCGGTTCCTTCTGCAGTATCCATTGGCCTGAGGACAGCGCAGCTGACCTTTCAATTGAACCCAGGTCTGAAGGGTAGTCATTGCGGCAGGCTTTGTGGGCTGCCAGGGCAGTGCTCTGAGGAGAATCCAGATGAGTGTCTACATCACCCATTCCACACTGTTGCCTTGAGGAGTGTCGACACAAAGCACGAGGGGTTAGTTCCCCTACACAGGAGGGCACTGGACTGGGCTTCAGGGGGTGCCGAATGAGTGTTATGGTAAGGTGAGCCCATCAGTGGAATGCAGAAACAAAAAGAACTGCTGCCCTAGTCTGTAACAAAATGCCACGGGGTTGGTGGGTTATCAGTGACAGCTAACACTCAGAAAAAAAGGAACCTTCTAGGGTGTGGCGTCTAAGCAAGCAGGCAGAGGCCAGGGCCGGGCCATTGCTGGAGGTCTCCACCCAGACACAGGCCAGAGAGAAAAGCAAGCTAGGCAGAGATAAGGCAGAGCCCCTGGGGTCCCATTTTTTAAAGGGGCAAGTACCGTTGAGGGCTCGGAGTCTCTGCACTCTGGGGGAGTATCTAAAGCAGCAGCTGGCATCATCATCACTAAATTGACTGAGGACCTGAGCCTATCTGGTCCACAGTAAGGCACTAGCCTGTGATGCAGGGTGAGTTCAAGGCCTTGAGGGGTGTGTGCTAGAGTTGACAGGCAAGTTGTTGGTGGCTTTTTTTTTTTTCTGAAAGAAAATAAAAGTTGAAAATTGATTTGGGGTCAACAAAATATTTTTTTTCATAGTCACATGATGACGTGTTGATTTTTAGAGGAAATCAACTTCTTATGCTATAATGACCTCTGAGCACTACGGCACAACTTTAAATATCTGAGTATTTTAACTTCTTGAAGCTAGTCAAGCAAGTGCACACATAGGAAGGACAGTTGTGCCCTGCCTGATGTTGAAAGTCATTATAGAATAGGTGCACTGCCCAGAAAGAAGAGGATGAAATCACACAAAGCAGACTGCAAGGGGAAGGAGAGTCTCTTACTTGTGCCTTTGAGGACCAATTCTTGGCTCTAATGATAATGCCACCTGCATAAAATACCTGAAGAGATAGACAGATAGATAGATAGATAGATAGATAGATAGATAGATAGATAGATAGACAGATAGATGATAGATAATAGACACGCAAATGAGATAGATGACAAAGACAAATGAGATGATAGAAAGATGGGTAGATAATAGACAAATGAGGTAGATGATAGATACTATTGTTAAATGGCAGTTATTTGTATATATTTATGAGATGTGATATAATATTTTGATTTATGTGTATACTACATTATGATTAAATCCATCTAATACCTACAATTTCGTACCCCTTCATCACCTACTTGGTGGTTGTTGTTGTTGATGTTCTACTATCTTAGCAATTTGAAATATCAATACATTGTCTTAACTGTCATCACCATGCTATCAATAGACCACTCAAATAGATTCTAACAGAAACTGAGTATCTTTGGACCAACATTTTTTAACGTGAAACTTAGTGAAGACAACAAAATAATTTGCTAAGAATGCCTAATCTCTTTCCCGTATGTGGGGATATAGAGTGGATTGTTCTGTCAACACAGAAAACAACAAAGAACATGTAAGGGACTCATTTCCTACACAGTGCACGAAACCAGTGGAAGTTGTCACACAAATCTGCCCCAAATCTTTCTGTTTGTATTGGTTTTGGAAAATGCTGTTTCTTACCTACTTTTTCCCTCTGCTGCCACTTGATATTTGATTTTTAAGTACAGAAGATTTGTCATTTATGAGGCCTTTCAGATTTCATACTCAGTTCTGAGCATGACTAAATGATGCTAAGGGCCCACAGCACATGCAATTTTTCAGTTCCTTGGAAAACAAGTCTCATCCAATTTTCCACAGCATCTGTGGCCTAAGTCAAGTCATCACCTTGACTAGTGGATAAACTTCCACAAATCCTCAAATTTGCATTTCAAGCGTGATTCCATCACTTGCTGTCCTGTGTGTTGTTACTTTTACAAAATGACTGCAGCTGTATTTCTGTGCACAAGGTGACTCTTAGATGCTTCAGGTGACAATGACAAACATGAAAGACCAGGAAAGACATCTGGGGGAGTCATGGTTCCAGCTAAGACATCTGAGGAGTCATGGTTCCGGCTAAGACATCTGGGGAGTCATGGTTCCGGCTAAGGGTGCTAAGTGCTGACTACATTCAGAGGGAATGTCAAAGCTAGCCACATCTATATTCTAGAAGACTCTGCCATGTATTCAATATCAAAACAATAAAGGTAATTTGTAAGACTGTTTCAGGACATTTTATAGCCCTTGTGAAATAAAAACTGCTCATTAAGTGAACAATAAGTCATTTTCGTAAGAGTCTCTTACATTTTTCAGTTACACTGATGGGGAAAGGCATTATTTTTCATGGTAGAAATTCCCATTGCTCTAGAGACATCCCTGGACTCAGAAAAGCATCACTCAACTCTCTATCCTGTTAGGTCTTTATGCACTGGCAGCTGGAGGCAATTTTCTTCCCCTAACCCACTCCACTGTGTGGTAGCCGTGTCTATGAGGTTATGGCTCTCTCTCCAACCCGAGGGCTTTGTGCTCACATCTCCCTGTCCATGGTCGCCCTCCACATACACAGGCAGTCCTGAGTGGGAAGAGTCTCTGTAAGCACCTCCCTTCCGTGTTTGTGTGGTGGCAACACTGGAAGACCAGAAAGTGTCCAAGACTAACCAGTAGGTACAACCGTTTCGGTTCTTCACTGGATAGTTATTTTTTTTCTTTTTCTAGTAGGCCCTTCAAAAATAAATAGTATGACTTGAGAAAAATACCTCTTTGTAACCTGAGCCACAGTCGTTTGCCTATATGCACATGCATTATTCCTGCAGAGGGTGAAATCTTTAAGCTTGGCGGACCTAACCTTGCTGTGACCCTCCACACAGCACCACCCATCTCATGTCACAGTCTTTCCTCCTCCTTGTCATCATGGGTTTGGGAGAAGCTGATGGCCCTTGATGCACAGATTAGCTCATTTGGCTCCTGAGTGATTCTATACACCTTTCTTTATATAACAAAACCATCTCATTAGCAATAAAAATTATGCCAGAGAAATGCAGATAAGAACCCATCTCTTCTACTGAATTTCATGTATGTTAAATCATGCCAGTAACATATAAAGTAATGATAGCATAAGAGCACTAAATAAATAAAATACCACAAAAGAGTAGGAAATAATAGATTGAAACTTTTAAGTTGCCTTTATGTCCCTCCCAAATCTGTATTATCTCAGGACTGGGTTATCCTTGTAGATTCCTGGGAGATTCCCTTGGGTCAGGTTTTTACCTGACCCCGAAATGCACCCCTTTTCCAGTAGTCTCTTTCAGTACTCTCCCACTCTGTGCCCCTCAACCTGGTCACTCACATTCCCATTCCAACACCCCTTCAGGATAAAAGTCTTGGAGAGATCAGGGATATAAGAGAAATACCTAAACATGATAAAAGCAATGTACAGCTAGCCAATTGCCAACATAAAATTAAATGGAGAGAAACTCAAAGCAATTCCACTAAAATTAGGAACCAGACAAGGCTGTCCACTCTCTCCATATCTATTCAATATAGTACTTGAAGTTCTAGCAGGAACAATAAGACGACTAAAGGAAATCAAGGGGATACAAACTGGAAAGGAAGAAGTCAAAGTCTCATTATTCACACATGATATGACAGTACACAAAAGCACCACCAGGGAACTCACACAGCTGCTAATCACCTTAGTCAAGTGGCCCTGTGACATGGAAAAGCAAACAAAAAAAATCACCAAGGAGCTAAAGATAATTTTAAAATTTGGTGTCCCTGAGAACCAATAACAAGTAAGCCTTTTGCAATTGAGGTGCCTGATGTTTGTCTCATAGTTTGAAAATGCCCACCATGGAAACGAGAAGGCAGAAGCCCATTCGTAGAAAGTTCAGACAGAAACTCTAGCAAAGCTCTTTGCTTCCCCAGCGGACCAGTGTTGAGCACTGATGTAATGATGCGCCTTCTGTTTGCCACTTCGATTCAGCTCCTCCAGTCATCTCTGCTGGGTGTTGTGAGCACCAGATTTGATGACGCTTTGCTGCCTATCCATGGCTTCTCTCTGGCTACTACTTGCTATTTGTTCCTTTACTTTTGCTTGCTATATATGCTTAGTAAACTCATTCATTCAAAGCCAAAAGTAATGCGAGGGCATTCTCTGGACAGTACAGAGAGGCTTGTGTGTTGAATGTCCTCAGCCGGCAGTGCTTTCTGGAAATGGTGGAAACTTTAGGAGGTGGGATGAAGATGAAGGACGCCTCCCATTTCTCTCCATGTCTAACATGATATGGAAAATCTCTCACACCACATTCTCACTGCCTTGATATTCTGCCCTAGTTCATGAAGCCAGGTAATCACAAACTGTACACCTGAAATTGTGAATTAAAGTAATTCTGTCCACTCTCAACTTGTTCTCCCAGGCATTCGGTCACCACAACAAAGAAAAATCTGATGGACACAGAGCAGTTTCTAAAATTGTATCTGTCTGAGTGGGGCTCCCTCGATAGGAATTCATCTAGCCGCTCACCCAAAATGCATGCCTCTTTTAAATGCGGATTTTTCTCTCTCAATAATTTATAAGCATGGGTGGTCAGGTGGGGGGTTGGAACAAGGAAAGATTGAGGGTAATTAGTCATAGCGCTACAGGCTCCTCTGTACCCTGGCCCAGGATGGCTTTGCTACACACAGCCTCTGTTCCTACCTCTCAGCCTACAGGCAGGAGAACAAATGAACTGCTTATATTGAAGAGGTTAGCAATGTTTCAAGTAGGTCCCAAGATGGCCCTTTTTAACACCTTCCCTGTGACCTATAATTAACTGTTGCCATTGTCTGATGACACTAATTTCAGAGCGCAGCAAATAAACCAGAAATTCTTAGTGAGACCCTCAGCCCCAGTACACAATTGACTACAATACCAAATGCCCAGGATCAATCAGAATCTTTGGTGCCGGTCCAGACATAGGATTATTCTCTAAAGTTCCTCCTAGAATTCTCATAGGTAGCTGAGATTGAGGCCCACTGTACTTGCAAGTGAGCACAGGGGCACACAATAACCTAATCCAGATCTGACTGCAGGGGCTGGGGCAGAGAGACAGAGGTGTAGACAGAGTTCCTATTCTCAGAGATCAGCCTGTGGCCAGGGCAAGGGCTGGTCCTTCCTTTTGTTCTGTGACAATGGTTACAAAAGAGCACATCAGGCTACTTAGGTTTCGGGTCAGTTTTATCTCCAACACTAGGACTTTAATTGAGCCCAGTCCCTGCAGTCCATCAACAGGCAGCCAGGAGAAGAAACCTATAATCAAGACTTGCTATTGGACTCAATCTTCAGACCCAATTCAATCAAAAAATTTTTCCCACAAGCTTTATAAGAGCTCCGTGCCTTCATTCTTCAGCAGCTCTGAAATAGCCTGCGAGCGACACCTGAGTCCCAAACTCTGGACACTTCCTATTAAGTCTGCCTCTCGGACTGCTAGCGACAATGCAGGAAGGGTTTAAAAGTCAGGCAGGATAGCCTTGGTTATACACACGTGCAACTCTGAGACAGGAGTGCCATGAAGTAAAACATTTGCCAAATTGGCCCCAGCCCCAGCTTTCCCTGGGCACGGCCCTTTGAATACTAACAGCACATTTAACATCCCTGCCCTGGATTTGTACTGGACTAGCAGCCAGCCAAGATTTCCTTTGTTGACCTATGACTGCTGGTCTCCTTGCATTTCCCATCTCAACTCTAGCTGTCACTCAAACCACCCTGTTGACTAAGGACCAAAGCTACCTTGCATCTGCAAGCTCCCCTTCTCCTGAGAGTCAAGGCTGCCCACTGAGCCCACCTCTGCTCACTAACTGAGAATTGGCTGTGAATGAATGTAAAAGCAGGCACCTTATCCTCTTGAGTATTTGTGGTCTTTTGCTTATGCACCCATTTCCCGCCCCAAATGAGGCTCCCTGAACGCCAACACTGGCAGAGACAAGTTTAAATTGTTCGAGATAGTTCTGCATTAAGTACTGTATTTCTAAACCACCACCACTGAGTCTATTCACCGTGTCAATGTCTCCAACCACTGTCTTACTGGATCCTGACTTTACTGCTCTTGCCCAGGACCCAAGTTCCTAAAATTATAGTACATCCCATGAAGAGTTCTGAGACATAGAAATCCCTAATTGTTTAGCTACAAAGAGATATTTTATTATCCTATTACTACACCTTCTTCCCAAAAGATGAACATTAATTACACAAATAGTAAACAATAGAATTCTTAGCCCTAGAGTGGCAAGTAGTTTTTATCTCCAGAAATTCTTTTTTTTTTTTTTTTTTTTTTTTTTTGGTTTTTTGAGACAGGGTTTCCTGGAACTAGCTCTTGTAGACCAGGCTGGTCTCGAACTCACAGAGATCCGCCTGCCTCTGCCTCCTGAGTGCTGGGATTAAAGGCGTGTGCCACCACCGCCCAGCTATCTCCAGTAATTCTAAGCAATTAGCAGGGACTGCCTAGAGAGCCATGTGGAGAAAATTTCCAAGATCGGGTATGAACCTAGTTAGAAATCTTATCTTGGAGGCTGCAGAGATGTCTCATTCATTAGGAGTACATGCCACACAGGTATGCAGATCTGAATTCAGATCCTAGCACCTACATAACAAGCTGGGTGATTGGTTTCAAATGTCTATAACCCCGGTGCTGTCAATGGGCAGAAATGGAAGGATTGCTGGGGCCTGCTGGCTTCCAGCCTACGGTAAACATGAATTTCAGGTTCAAAGAAGCAAGATAGAGAGTAACAGAGGAAGACACCCAATGCCCTCCTCTGGTCTCCACATTCCCAGGCACATATACTCTCTGTGGTAGTTTGAGTAAGAATGGCTCATAGGCTCAAAGATTTGAATGCTTGGTCACCAGGGAGTGGCACTATTAGGAGGTGTGGTCTTGTTGGAGGAAATGTGTCACTGAGGGTGGGCTTTGGGGTTCCCGATGTTCAAACCAAGTCCAGTGTCTCTCTGTGTGTGTCCCTTCCTGCCACCAGCAAATCTGGATATAGAACTCTCAGCTCCTTCTACAGCACTAGTCTGCCTGTTGCCACCATGCTTCCCGCCATGCTGATTCTATGCTAGACCTCTGAGACTGTAAGCAAGCCCAGATTAAATGCTTTCCTTTATAAGAGCTGCTGCAGTCATAGTCTCTCTTCACAGCAATAGAACTTTGACTAAGGCACCATGTACACATAGGCACACAAACTACACACCCAAAAATTAGAAAGTATGTTGCTTTTAAAAAAAAAAAGAAAGAAAGAAAAAATAATAAACCTTATCTTGATCTATTACAAATGTCTGCAGTGGACAGGGGGTACCAAGATGTATGTCAGTATACAGTGATTCTATTGCAAATCCGCAACAAAACTGAGGCTAAAACCCAGGTTCCCTAACCCTGTCTTGCAATGATTTTACATGGAAAAGCACTGAGTTATTAGTAAGTTAAATGGCTGCCTTGGAGCTCATTGGCTACCTGCCAATGTAACCTGGGTCAGTCATTAGAAGCCCATACCAAATGATCATCGGAGAGAAACCACTCTAAAATCTAAGCTTGGATATGGTCAGATACATGAGTGGTGAAATGAGACCCAGTTTATAAGAATCCCACTCATCCTGAGCTTTTGAAACTATGAGTCCTGAGGAGATAAACATATACCCAAGTTGCAAAAAATAAAAAGAAGAGGTAATACTTTATCTTTGGTTGTCTTTATAAGAAATAAAAATGATTCTCCTCAGTATATATATATATATGTATGTATATATGATTTATGCTTAAATATTCATTTGAAAATGAAGAGGAGAAATGTACTGTGCAATACTGTGGAAGCAGCAATGTTACTCAAGTCAGTAAGTAGACCACCCAGATACCCCATGAAAGAGATAAGCACCCATCTGCTAGGAGAAGAAACTCCCAAGTTACATGTGACAAATAACTTTGTCAACTTGATGTAGCCTAGACCCACCTGGGAAGAGAGTTTCAAAAAAGACTGCAGACATTGGGTTGACTAGAAGTCCTGTCTATGAGGGGAGGATCTTGTACCTTAATTGACACGAGAATTCATCCTAAATGTGGGCAACACCAGTCCCTAGGCAAGGGGCCCTGAATAGTATAAGAGTAAGCTCACTGAGATGGCAAGCCAGCAAGGCAGCAAGTCGGCCTACCTGCACCTAGTTCTTTCTGTTTTGACTATGGTGTGATGTCACTAGCTGCCTGCGTTCCCGCCTGGACTCTCCCCAGCGAGGGACTATAACCTGGCACTGTCATCTGAATAAATGCTTTCTCCATTAAGTGGTCCTTTGTCAGGGTATTTGTCACAGCAACAGAAGTGAAATTCGAAAACTGCTCTTGTGATTATGACTGAGGGGAGCATCAGGTATGAGGAAATACAGACTGAACCTTGGATCATAGAGCTTAATGGCTATGAGTGGCCAAGGAAGGAGTCTGAAAAAAATAGGGAAGGAAGGGACTCCGGCCCTGGGGGCTCAGTGAAGTACGCTATAGTTGATTACCAACACTCAGTAGAGTGGCAGTGGCTACAGGACCCTGGCCCTTGAGGTCAAAGTTGTTAGGTGGGACGAATGGAAGTTCTTCATCCAGTGGTGACCAGAGATGACAGCTGCCTGTGGGCTTGCTCTCTGACTGTCTTTTTTTCAGTAATATCTAAGTGCTCTAATGATCTGCAGCTTGCACTAGTTGACTCAAGCTTATAGGCCAGGCTCTGGATAACAGGCTCTTCACACTTGCTACAGTGAAGACTCAGACCATCTGCCTGCTGCTCATAAGTAACACCTTTGAATCGGTGTATGGGCTGCAGTAGCAGCATCCTGGAAGGGTGAAAGAATCCCAACAATAAGTGGACAGTAATCTCCCCTTCCATTATAGCAAAAGTGACCTTATGTCTCAAAAATTAACATTTTATAAGATCCAGGGTTCAACCAATATATTATACTTAGTAACTACAGGCACTGAGACTGTATTGAGATCCCTGTTTATTTACATTGAAAGGCTCACTGGTTATTTTTAGATATCATCTTACTATGTACTATCCTAGTTTGGTTTTTATTACTGTGCCAAAGACCATGAAGGAAAGGGTTATCTCATCTTATAATTTACAGCCCGTCACCATGGGAAGCCAGGGAAGAAGCTTGAGGCAGGAACCTGGAGGCAGAACCAAAGCAGAACCCATGGAGGAACACTGCTTAGCGTTCATGAGCTTGGTGGCTCGTTCCTTGTGGCTTATTCAGTTCACCTTTTTATACAACCTGGAGCCACCTTCCCAGGGGTGTGCTAGGCCCTCCCATATCAATCATTGATCAGTAAAATGACCTCACAGACTTGCCTACAGGCTGATCTGATGGAGGTACTTTCTCAGTTAAGGTTCCCTTTCTTGTGTCAAGTTGACATAAAACTGACCAACCCATGTAGCATAGGCTGTTTTTAATCTTACTTTTAATCCTACTAAACTATAGTTTAATCTAAACCATACAGCTCTGGTTGGCCTTAAATCTGTGATACTCTTGTATCAGCTTCCCAGGCAAGACAACACATGCAACTTAATTATATGCATATGTATATGATACACATGTGTGCAGGATATTGTACATACATACATGTGTATACATGCTTATGCATACATGTAAAGGCCAAAAGAAGACACCGTGTATTCTACTCTATCACCCTCTGCCTTATTTCCTTAAGATGGGGTATCATAGAGAACCTCAAGCTGGAATGGGTGTCAGCAAGCCCCAGTAAGCCTCCTGTCTCTTATCTCAATAACTGGAGGGGATTTAAAGCATACAAAATGGCCATGCCTGGGCTGGAGAGACGGCTCAGTGGTTAAGAGCACTGCTGCTCTTCCAGAGATCCTGAGTTCAGTTCCCAGCAACCACGTGGTGGCTCACAACCATCTATAATGAAATCTGGTGCCCCCTTCTGGCATGCGAGCATACATGGAGGCAGAATGTTGTATACATAATAAATAAATCTTAAAAAAAATGGCCATGCCTTTTACATATGTGCTAGGATTCAAACTCAAGTCTTGCATAGCCAGTGCTATCACCCACTGAGCTATCATTCCAGCTCCTAATTTTTCAACTACTTTATTCAACTAAAAAAAAAAAAGACAAGCATGATGATATATGACTATAATCCCAGCACTTGAGAAGTGGAGACAGGAGAATGGAGTTCAAGGTCAGCCTCAGTGACATAATGAGTTTAAGGTCATCCAGGCTATATGAGACCCTGTCTCAAAAACAGAAAATACAAAAACAAGATGTGTGTGTGTGTGTGTGTGTGTGTGTGTGTGTGTGTGTGTGTGTGTCTGTACATATATATATATATATTTCAATGATTCTTGTGGGCTGGAAATGTATGTATGCATGTATGGCAAACAGCTGCCTTTGGCAATTTTTTAACCACATAATTACAAACCTACAGAAGGATGGTGTGTAATGAAGTAACTGCTCCAACCTTAACTGGCTCCATGCTAATAGGAGTCACTGTCAACTTGCAAATTATAACCTGAAAAATGGTGGCATGCCTGGGAAACAGTGACAGGGACTCGTGAAGCTTATCACCGAGAGTCAGAGAATGCCCACGAGAAGCCATCACAGGCAGATTTATTATGACATTAGATAACATGCAGATGGCATTAATTATACCCTCCTAGTTTTGCTGGATTGCAGCCCCAGACAAGGTGTCAGGCAGTACATTCCATCCACAGTGTCACATAGCCACTTACCAGTGACATCTTTGTCACAGGCATCTTGCAGCACTAGAAAGCCCCAGGCCCCAAGGACAGAGACACTAAGTGTTCTGTCTTGCTTCAGTTTGGTGGGCAGCCAGGTGACCGAATGTAATGATGAGCGAGCGGGAACACTTCCCCTCTCTCAAAGAAACCGGCATCTGAAGGGGAAACAGAGAAAAACTAAGAGGCTGAAATAGGACCAGAAAGGAGTTTGGGGTTTTTTTGTTTGTTTGGTTGGTTGGTTTGGTTTTGGGTTTTGGCTTTTTATTTTGCTAGGACAAGAAAATGCTAGAGATAGAAATGAATAAAGAGGTGTGGGAGATGGGGTGGTCGTGTCTGTGTTTTCATCTTTGAATCATTAGCTGTCGTGCCCAGGAGCAAATAAAAGTTTCACAGCTTTGACGTTATAGTTGATGTAACACCCCACCAAAAGGAACCCAGACTCCCCACTCCCTTCCTGCCACAAACAGAAGAAGACAACTTCCATAGCAGCCTGTCCTGGGTTGGACAGCACTGATGATTAGCAAATCCATTTTCCTATTGAGCTGAGGTCTGTCTCCTCATGACTGACAGATGCTAGAGGAAACAGGGAACCTCACCCTCTCCTTCTAGTGACAGCCTGTTAAGTGTTTGATATGTCACCATATCTACAAGTCACATTTCCTCAAGGTAGACTAGATCTGTCCCTGACCCACTGAAATCTCATTATCAAGCAATAGTTTTACATATGTATAAGATACTGTACAATAATGAGATATATATGTGCACTGTGTTAAGATCAAACTAGGGCACAGCATTTTCAGTGCAGGTAAAGACCAGAGTAAAATACTGAGTGTCTTCCTCTATCACTCTCCACTTCGTTTTTTGAGACAAGGTATCTCACTAAACCTGAAGCTCACTATTTGCAGCCAGGCAGCTCCTGGGACCCATTTGTGTCTACTACCAATGGGGTTACAAACATATGAAGCCATGCATGACCTTTTACATGAGTGCTAGAAATTTGAACACTAAGTCATCATGGTTTAATAGTGTGCATTTCTACTCACTAAGCCATCTCCCAGACCCAGACAGTTACCATTTCTATTTCATGAGTTTGAGTGTTTTGCCTACGTGCATGCCTGTGCACTATCTAAGTGCCTACTGCCTATGGAGGCCAGAAGAGGCCACAGGTATCCAGGCACTGGGATTACAGACAGTTGTGAGCCACCGCGTGAATGCTGGGAATCAAGCCTGGGTCCTCTGGAAGGGCAGCCAGTGCTCTTATGCACTGAGCCACCTCTCCATCTACCATTTCTACATGATGGGGATCAATATATTCTACTTATATAGCTGTTTTGAAATGTGTCATAAATTGTCGTAGACTATTACTTCCCTACTGTGCTACAGAATTCCAGAACTATTTCGTGGAATACATCAGAGTTCATCCTCTAGTGAATGTGTTTATCTATACCTCACTCCATCTTCTCTCTTCCAGAATGTCCCCAGTCTCTAGTGGCCACCATTAAAGTAAAAATATTTTTACATATTAGAATTGGTTTGGACAATTAGTGTATAAAATACATAAATGAATTGTCTTCACTAAGGTTACTATTGCTATGATGAAACACCATGGCCAAAGCAACTTGGAGAGGAAAGTGTTTATTTGGCTTATGCTTCTACATCACAGTTCATCATCAGAGGAAGTAAGGACGGGAACTCAAGCAGAGGAAGTGACCTAGAGAAGGAACTAGTGTAGAAACCATGGAGGAATGCTGCTTATTTACTGGCTTGCTCTTCATGGCTTGCTCAGCCTGCTTCCTTATAGCACCCAGGGCTACCAGTCTAAGGGTGGCACCATGCATACTTGGCTGGCCCCTCCCCTATCAATCACTAATTAAGAAAATGCCCTACAGATTTGCCGACAGCCCGATCTAATGGAGGCGTTTTCTCAACTGAGGCTCTCTTCTCTCTGAGGACTCCAACTTGTGACAAGTTGACATAAAGCTAGCTATTACATGGATAAATATATCTGAACATGTTAGAAGTTTTACTTAACTCACCACCAAATGAGGGGACAAATCAGATTTTATAGCTGGTTCAAAGGACAAAATGAAAGAACAGATACGTTTACAAATAAAGAAATTGTTAAAGTTAGCTCTTTTCACAGTGGGAAAGGAACTAAACAAATGTTCATGCAGGCAGGACAAGATGCAGATCGCTTTGCATTGCTTTCAGGTACTTAGGATTTACAAAGTTTGCTTGTCCACACTACCTTATCGTGCCATGATCTGGTGACATAAGCAGACCCCTATTGCTGCTCAGCTGTGAAGGTTCAGAGTCCATAGACAAAGGGGACTCATGAAGTCTGTGGGGGGACCTGTGTTCTTGCCTCTCCATTGATTCCTGGTGAGCTTTGGCATCCCTTTGCCCTCACAGCATCTGACTTGTGCCTTCATTTTTATTTAAAACCTTTCTTTTTATGTGTGTCTGTGCCCAAATTTCCCACCTTCATGGAAACACCAGTCATGTTGAATTAAGGGTGCTTCCTATGCCAATATAACTTCATCTCTAATTACATCTGCAATGATGGTGTTTCCAGACCAAGTCACATTAAAAGGGAGAAATAGGCAGAATGCTAACACAGAAATACAGGGGAAGCACAATTCAATTTGTAATTGCTAAAGAAACCCCAGAGAATCTGAATAAAACCATCTGAAAGTGTATATTCTAAACAGTGCATAAAATTTTCCACTGAAACACAAATTCCTTCTTTACTGAGCCTTATAGAGAATGTCCATAAATGCAAAGAAGTACTACAAGAATATATGTGATAGCCTGGATCTTCGAGCTTGAAAGCACTCTGCTAGAGTGCACTTTCCCTCTGAGATTACAATTATTACTTGTAAATCTTTTGGGTAGATCTGGATGCTTAAAGTCAGGCATTGTGAACACTGGAGCTGTTTTAAATAGTCTCTTCACTTGTAGAGACAATCTATCAGCTTTTATTAAATTCCAGGTTCCGAACTGGCCCACTATGATCTGCCTCAGCTACCCGTTAGAATCAGATGAGGACGTTATTCGTCAGCTCAGTCTGTATAGCGAAGTACCCCGGAGTAGGTAGCTTGCATAACAAATATTTTCTCACAGGCTGCGCTGTTTCCTCTGAGGGCCTGTGTCTCTGTGGTTTGTGATGATTATCCTTGTTCAGTCCTTCCACATAATCTCTGCTTCATGTCTGCGTCTGAGCCACTTCTTTTGATGAAGACAGCATTAGCTTGGGGTCCCAGACGTGACTTCCTTCTACCCTCACATTCTAACAGGTTAAGTGCAAGAACTTCAATATATGAATCTGGGAACATAATAAAAACTAACAATTCTGTCTAATAAAAAATCCTGACCTAGATAGGCCTGGCATTGGGATTTCTTTCTTTCTTTTTTCTTTCTTTCTTTTCTTTTCTTCTTTCTTTTTTTTTTCTTTTTTGCTTTTTTCTTTTGAGACAGGGTTTCTCTTTGTAGCTCTGGCTTAATTTGAAATCACTCTAAAGATCATGCTGGCCTTGAGCTTGGAGACCTGCCTACCTCTGCCTCCTGAGTGTTTAGACTAAAAGCATGCACCACCACCTCATGGCTTTGGTTTTTTTTTTAAGGCTCCCAGGTAGGCCAGAGAGACAGTTCAAGAAGAAACGGCATTTGGCACCAAGCCTGAGTTCAACACCCAGGATCCACATGATAGAAGAGAACCAACCATACAAGTTGACCTCTGACCTCCACATGTGTGCTGTGGCACATACATCCATGCAGACCATACAGCTTAAATAAATAAATAAGTGTACAAAATTGAAAAATCCCCAGGTGACTTCAGTGTGTGTCCAACATTAAGAACCCCGAGGGAGGAGCTGGAGTGACGGCTCTGTGGTTAAGGACACCGGCTGGTCTTGCTGAGGACCCAGGTTCAATTCTCAGAACCTTCATGGCAGCTCACAACCACCTGTAACTCTGGTTCCAGAGGTTCCAGTCCCCTCTTCTGGCCTCCAAGGGCACAGAGTACAAACATGGTGCACGTTCATGCATACAAGCAGATGTTCATACAAATAAATTAATTAATAAATAAATGTTTTTAAGAGCACAAAGGGGACCCTCAGTGCAGAGTTTCACCCCAACTCAAGTTACAAGTATGTGCTCCACGGTTTCCCCAATTATAAAATGAACCAGGTGGAAGAAACAATTATAAAATCCCTTTCAGTGTTGAAATTTCAAGACCACCAAGGGGAGAAAATAACCCACAGCCTAATTCTTCTTCCATCCTGAACACTGCAACCTTTCATGGCATCCTGATAAGAAATGGTCCATTTGGGGTTCAAGAGGAAAAATAAAGAAACAGGAAAGTTACCGGAGGATCAACTTCTAGCCAATCGGGTGGCCCGCAGTAATACAGTTGGGCAGGATGCTCATGGCACTCTGCCTAAGTGCTTTTGCAGCTGAAAGCTATTGGGAAAACATCAAGGGGCATCGTCATTAGCGTCTGCATGCAGCTGCAATGGGACTCCTCTGAGAGCAAATTTGCACAAAGAGTGTGGTATGCTAATTAAAATGGAATTCTGTGTGGACATTTTGCTGGTGGATTAGTTAAATGCAATTAGCATCTGGGGCAGAAAGGCACTCTGGGAAAGAGACTGAGCTAGGTGCATTTTGGGTGGATTGGAAGAGTTAAGATTTGGCTATGGTGCTTAAGGGAGCTGATTCTGCAACTCTCCTTGGGGGCTCTCATCTCCCCAGTGAGATGAGATTTTGCAAAGCAGTCTAGGAGAATCCCTTACATCAGGGCCACACAATAGTCTCGCTGCTTCTTGGCCTTACACCACCTTTCAACGGCATGTCTTCCTCACTATCATTGGAGACAAAAATGTAATAAAAGGAGAGAAGTGCCATGTTCATTGGTAGACAACCAGTTATTTAAGAAAGCAAGTTCTATCTTTATAGGAAATCCCTCCACAGAACCTTCCAAAATTAGGAAGGGAAGCAGGTTCCAAACTGGGAAGTAAAATGAACTCATAGGCCAGGCAAGACAAATTACAGGAAAGAGAGTATGAGCTAAAATAATTGATTTTCCTTTTATTCTCCTAGAAACAAGATGAAGAAGTCCAGAGTTAGGAGACAAGATAAGAAATGGAGGAATAACTCAGTGGGAGAGCATTGATCTGGTGTGTGAAGCCCTGGGTTTGATTCCCTGCACTAAAATCTTTCTAACATCAAGTTAGAAGAAGATAAAGCAGGTTAGGAAAACGATAGTGGCCGAGAGTCCTGCAGATGAAGAAGAGGAAGAAGAACATAAGAGTATCTCCCCAGAGGTTTGGGTTAAATGAGTGGGCTTCTGCTGTGTCTTAAATAACATAGGAAAGGGAACCTCACTGCTGCCACACACAACACAGGACAATGACACAGAGGACAATCAAGAGACACAGAACACTGTCAACTGTGGTGGTGCACACCTTTAATCCCAGCACGTGGGAAGCAGAGGCAAGTGGATCTCTGTGAGTTCAAGGACAGCCTGGTCTCCATAACGAGCTTCAGGCCAGCCAGAGCTACATAGTGAGACCCTGTCTTTAAAAACTGAAAGACCCAGAAGGTCTCCGACATCCATTGTGGGGAACACAGAAGGTGAACATTTAGTTGACACTTGCTATGATTCAGAAGCCCACATGACATGTTGGAGGCATGGTCCAAAGAGTGTGGGCTTCCAGAGATAGCAAAACCTTAAGAGGTGAGTCCTTGTGGAAGTTCTTAGAATCGTTAGGGTTGTGCTATTGGAAGGGATAACTATCTCTGCTCTCGTGTTTGAAATATGATCCTTTCTCCCACGTGTGGGCCTCCATCTGGTGAGAAAGCCTCCCTGGAGCAACACCATGCCATTTCAAAAGCAAGAGATGCATGGACTTCTTCTTTATAAAGATTAACCTGCCTCGGGTATTTCAATACCATAAAAACAACAGACTTAAACATAGGTTTTCATGGCAAGATGTCAAACAACCCTAAAGTGGAAAACTTGAAGCACATCCTTCTCCAGACCCCAGGCATCCCCAGCTCCAGCCAGAACCAAGCCTAAAACTCCCTTAAAAAAAATACACTGAAGAGACTATTAGTATATTGAGCACCGTCCAGACAAGGAACAGAAATGACACAAGTTACTTGGACAGAAGGGAAGAGAACTATTAGCTGGGTGACTATAGCTGCCAAGAGAACCCTAAAGTAGCATGGAAGCCCTGAGCAGGGGAAAGTCCTGGGGCCCAGAGAACAAATCTCCTTGGTGCAACTACAAGTACTTAAAGGCTTGAAGAAGGAATGGTCCACAGATCTGAAACTTGGATTCATGGGGATGGGATATCGTTTGATTGGTATCGCTCCACATGTACAGGAGGAATCTGGTTATGCAATGCTGAAAAAGTACAAAGTGGATTCTGCTGCAACACAAGGAAAGACCGCTGCTGCAGAAGCATGGCTTGAGATACAGACAGACAAGGAGGAAGCCAGGAAGGACTACCCCCTCTCTCCCTCCCCCAATATTGTAATACCTCCTGCTGGTGGAGCCAAGTGGCAAACAAAATTGTTCAGAGTCCCAGCCCCAAGATCACAAGTGTAAAGCACAGAAACTTAGGATCCAAGAGACAGCAGCTTTCTGATAGCGATTGCTTGCATTTGCACCAATTAAATAAAATTAACCTGGGCTGGAGAGATGGCTCAGCAATTAAGAGCATTGGCTGTTCTTCCAGAGGTCCTGAGTTCAATTCCCAGCAACCACATGATGGCTCACAACCATCTGTAATGAGATCTGGTGCCCTCTTCTGACCTGCAGATGTAAGCGCAGACAGAACACTGTATACATAATAAATAAATCTTTAAAAATAAACAAACAAATAAATAAATAAATAAAATTAACCTTGGGTCAGGAGGCGGGGTTAGCAACTAGTCGACAGAAAGTAATCACAGAGCATCAGAGGGCATCCAGAAGAGATAGCGAGATGCACAGGAAGTGGACGGGAGGGACTTGGAGTGGCACGGCTTTTTATTCTTTGGCAAAGCAAAAGGTCGCGCTCTCTTTCAGAGATGCCAGCCAAGAGAGAGGTTTAACTAGTTGCTACTCTGTGTCTCTGAGTTTGCAAGTTTTCACCCGGGCTTTTGAATCTCAAGTCTTATTTAAAAATAGAACAATAGAAATTTAGTTAAAATAGCGACAGGACCAGTACCTATGAGAACAGAATTCCCTGAGCGGCCAGGACCCTGCTGGAGAAGCAGGCCAGTAACTGCAGAGATGCAATTGCTGACTGAGATAGCAATAGACTAAGGTGCAGCCACTTTGCCGAAATTAAAACAACACATAAACATACAGATCATAGAGTAAATTGAACTTGATCAGATGGACACAATTGGTGACAGAATGAGAGAAAGACTTAAGGGACTAATGTAAATACTAATGAATTTTTACCAGGTAAGTCATGGTTTTAAAAATTGCTCCGAACACCTTTTTTTCTAATAAATCACTGAATGCCAACTGCAGATCATATGCTAGACTAGAGACCAGAGGTGTCCTGAAGTGGATAAGAGAATGTCTCCACCCTCAGGAAGTTTATATTGGAGGAAAATAGTCCATGAATGTAGCTCTTTGAGGGTCCCAGATGCTGCCATTGTGGGGAACAGAGGAAAAAAATGTTTTCTGAAAATAGACCTTACTAGAGTCATTCTCAATGAAGACTGAGAGCATTGCATGTGTTGAGGATTGAATGGTAGATGAAACCTATAGACAGTTCTTGAAACAGAAAAGGAGGGAAAGGGGGAGGTAGGGAAAGAGCGAGAATAACCTTGGCTACCTATGAGGACTAGGATGGGTAGTGGATTGAAAGTTTATGTCTGTCAATTTCATGTGTTGAAATAGGATCCAGCCCAATGTGAAGGTTGAACTTTGAGGGGTGGTGATGTCATGAGTGGGATTCATGGCCTTTGATAAAGATTAGTGAGCTTAACCAGGCAGTGGTGGCGCACGCCTTTAATCCCAGCACTCAGGAGGCAGAGGCAGGCGGATCTCATGGAAGAGATTTCATGGAACTCTGTGAGTTCGAGGCCAGACTGGTCTATAAGAACTAGTTCCAAGACAGGCACCAAAGCTACACAGAGAAATCCTATCTTGGAAATAAAAAAAAAAAGATTCGTGAGCTTGTTTATTTTCTCAGCTCTTTACTATGTAAGGATATTTCATGAGCTTGTTTATTTTCTCAGCTCTTTACTATGTAAGGATATGATGAAAAGTTGACCATCTGCAACCAGAAAGTTTTGAGATCCAGTGGATTTAGCCAGGGCCACCAATGTGACTGTGGGTTCGGAACTCTCCACAAGAACTGCCAGCAGCCTCATCAGTGATTACTCAACTAATGACAATGACTCTGTTTTCTAGAACCTATCCGTGGAGGATAGCAGAGCCCCTTGACCCCTTCCCCATCCACGGTGACTGTTAACAAGCTCACTCTTATGTAGACTCAGTACAGGCAGGCACAGTTGCATGGGGTTCATGATTGGATTGGCTGTCTCACACTCAGATGGTGGCATTCTGTAACTGATTTTACTTCCTTCTCTTTCTTTGCCCTTTGTATACTCTCTGTAGAGATATAATCACTGCCATAAGATTTTGGATTACTTAGCAACCTATGTGGGATTGTGTCTGTCTACCCATGAATTTGATATATTTCCTTATTCAAGTTTCTTTTGAGGATTTTAATTTCAAAATTTAATTTGAAACTTATTCATGCCTCATTTATTCACAGATATACAAAATTTTCTACTGTGAGTGGTAATTATTTCTGTTATAAGTTCTTACTGATAATTTTTGGCATAAAGGACCCACTGATTTTAACATTTTTTGCAACTGACAGTTTTGAAGAGTTTTCTTATTAGTTCTTAGATGTTACAGAATATTTGTGTAACTATTCAAAGACGTGTTGCACTTGTTTAATTATATAAAGATGTGTTGCTGCTTTACTTCGTCTGACTAAGGCACTTGATTGGTCTAATAAAAAGCTGAATGGCCAATAGTGACAGAGGAGATGAAAGCAGGACTCCTCAGGGAGAGTAAGTAGGAGGAGAAATTTTGGCTCAGGAAGAAAAAGAGAAACACACCAGGGAAATGCCAGGTAGCAGGCAGCCAGACACAGAGGAAGCAGGAAAGTAGGACATACAGAATGAAAGAAAGGTAAAAATCCCTGAGGCAAAACATAGATGAATAGAAACAAGATAAATTAAGTTCAAAGAGCTAGTGGGACAAGTCTAAGCTAAGGCCAAGCTTTCATAACTAATAATAAGTCTCTGTGTCATTATTTGGGAGCTGGCTGAAGACAGAGAAAGACTCACTACAAATGGGGCCCATTTGTAGTTAGAATTTCCTTTGGCTCATCAACCAATTCCCAAATAAAGATAGAGAGACTTATTATTAATTATGAATGCTTGGCCTTAGCTTAGTCTTGTCCTCTTCACTAGCTTTTATAACTTAAATTAACCCATTTATATTAATCAACGTTTTGTCTTATGACTTTTTACCATTTTTCATTCTGTATGTCTGACTCCCTTCATGTCTCATTGGCATCTGATGTGCACCTCAATTATCTCCTCCTACTTCTTCTCTCTGCCTGGAAGTCCCACCTATACCTCCTGTCTAGCTATTGGCTATTCAGCTTTTTATTACACCAATCACAGCAATACATTCTCACACAGTGTACAAATATCCCACATTTATGAGTTCCCTCCCCAGTTTTATACACAGAAATCTCAGCCCCCAAGATGGTGGTATAAGGAAAGGTGTGAATGGCGGGGCAGTAATTAGATCATGTAGACAGAGCTCTTGTAAGAGGATCACTACTCTTTTTTTTTTGGTTTTTCGAGACAGGGTTTCTCTGTAGCTTTGGAGTCTGTCCTGGAACTAGCTCTTGTAGACCAGGCTGGGCTCGAACTCACAGAGATCCGTCTGCCTCTGCCTCCCAAGTGCTGGATTAAAGGCGTGCGCTACCACTGCCTGGCCAAGGATCACTACTCTTATAATGCAGGCATAATGGAACATGTTCTCCCCTTAAACCTTGCAAAATCACAGTGAAAACTACTGGTATGTGAAACAGGTCCTTACCAGCCCCCAAGTCTTCTAATGCCTTGGTCTTTGACACCTCAGCCTCCATAACTGTGAGAAACAAACATCTGTTGTTTGTGACTCCCTCGTCTACAACAGTCTGAAGAGAGTAAGAGGAAGTATCAGTATTTTCTGTCACTTTTCACCATCTTGATGTTGGATGTCTAAGCTCTGCTCTCATCCCTGAATTATTTCAGGAACGTTAAGTTTAGTGTTTTTAAAAGCCTGCAAATTGTAAGAGCCACTTGTATGAAATTGTACATTTGACCAGTAATCGTGTCCTTAATTGATTTGGCTATTGCATTCAAATAAAGAGTTCTCGACTACCTGACTTCTCTGGAAGAGCAATTAAACCTGTGGATGAGCTGATTCCCATGAGTAGGCTCAAAGACGGAGTGAGAGGGGAGCTGGTGAATGCACGGGCATCCTTCTAGGTAGCAGCAAACACCCAGGTGTACCTAAAAAGGTGCATAGCAAACACGGTTTCCTGAGACCGTGGTGGAGGTGACCATGTCACTCAAAGAGTTAAGCCTCTCCTTCCTCCCTGAAGTTCATGCAGACGTAAATGGGAAGTGGAGAAGTTAATGTAGCAGCTCGTGATTTCTGTCATAAATCACAGGCGTGAGCAGCAGCCTTTGGTCTGGCAATTTAGGAGCTTATTATGTACTGACTCATGTCGTCGGGGACAGCACCAGTGCAGTCTCGGCTATGATATATAAGGTGGTGACACCCTGACAGATGCCCACTCTTAGCATCTCATCTCTGAAAGCCTAAATGTGCCCTTTCTCCCTCCAGATGCAGTAAATTTACATTGACTTAGGAGATGCCCTCCCAAAAATGTCAAGCTGTATTTAAATGCATTTCTTTTAGAACACTGGGCACCATCTGAGCCCAGCTGTCTGCTCTGTCCATGTAGGGTTCTGTGTGACTCAGACTTGCAGTCCCTTCTTAGTAATTGCAACCCTTGTTCTAAGGAAGCTTTAAAGTCAAAACAGCAACCCAGATGCCAATCAGTGGAGGAGTTTTAGTGTCTTCATTTGCCCAAAGGCTGTGGGGCATGAGGGAGCATCCTCTCAAAAATTTTCCATGGTCAGGCTGCAGAAATAGCTCAGTCAGTAAAGTGCTCTCCCTGCAGGTATGAGGATATGACTTCCATCCGCAGAACCCACATAAAAATGCCAGGCATGGTGATGTGCCCTTGAAATCCCAGTTTTTGAGAGGGAGAGGAAAAGACAGACAGGTCTCTGGGCTCACTGGTCAGCTGACCTAGACCTCAACCAGCTCCAGGCCTGTGAGAAACCCTGTCTTGAAAACCAAGATGGGTGTGCCTTAAGAACAAAGCCCAAGATTGACCTCTTACGCAGAGAGAGAGAGAGAGAGAGAGAGAGAGAGAGAGAGAGAGAGAGAGAGAGAGAGAGAGATGTTTGAAGTGGCAGAAGTGTGAAATAGGGGCTAGAGAGGTGCTCAGCGGTTAAGAGCATTTACTACCCTTGTGAGGATTTGTGTTTGGTTCCTCTGTATCAGCTTGCAGCCACCTATAACTGTAATCCCAGGGAATCTGACACCCTCTTCTGGCATTCCGGGCTACTAGGCACACCCAGCAGTGCACATCCATACACTCAGCATACACTGATAAACATTAAATTTAAAAATAGACATATTTAACAAAAAATGTGAATTCGCTTGACTTGATCATTATATATTATATACATATATCAAAATAGAATGATGTATCTCATAAATACATACAACTATTATGTTTTGATTTTAAAACTGCAAAGTGTCTTCTTCATAGTTTCGCATGAGCACTCAATAAAACAACGTCTGGAAAGCACCCAGTCCGATCCAGCAGAGCCTCCAATAGGTGGCAGCTGTGATTATTAGGCATTCAAAAGTACTATAAACCAGAGAAAGTGCCTCATTTCTCACCCACAGCCCTCTCCAGGTGCCCCTTAAATTACCTGCTCTGCTCCATAACCACGGAGTGTTATTACCAGGGGGAGATTTTCTAAAAATTCTAATAGCTAAATAAAATGTCAAAATGTAGATGTATTTATTTTGTTTGTATGAATGCTTTACCTCCATGTATGTACGTGCATCACATTCAGGAAGTGCCCTCGGAATCCAGAATAAGGCACTGGGTCTCTGGAACTGGAGTGAGGGATGGTAGTGAACCACCACGTGGGTGCTGGAAACCTAACCCAGGTCCTCTGCAAGAGCAACAAGTGTTTTTAACTGCTGAGCTGTCTCTCCTGCCTCATAAATATTTTTTAAAAGAATGCATATACTCAAAAACACTGATGCCCAGACTGCCTCTCAGGCCAGGGCACTGGGACACATGGCCAGGGGTGAGCATCGCTGTAACCAGAGACACGTTCTTCCTGTTGACTCTCACCTACTCATGCCTCTCTGCCTTCCCTTGGAATTCTTGTTCTCTCTCTCCTTTCTTTAACTCCAAATGTGCTTTCTCTTCTCCTTCTTGAGCTTTGCATCAGGACCTCTCACAAAAGATGGCGTCCCCAGCATCAACACAGGGCGTACATAGTCTGTATGCAAACACTACAACAATTTATGCAAGGGATGTGAGCATCCATGAGTTTGGGTTCCCAAGGGGATGGGAGAGGTGCTGGGACATATCCCTGGGGACACTGAGGGGTTGCTAGACACTGTCAAAGAGCCACACGTATACAATATGAAGTTCAGAGAGTAAGTAAAAGTAAAAGCAGTCCCTGGGAATTGATCATAAAAACCAGCATCTAAGGGGCTGGAAAGATGGCTCAGCAGGTAAGAGCACTTGCTGCTTTTGTAGAGGACTTGAGTTCAGTTCCCAGCATTAGTGTTGGACCACTCGTAACTGTCTATGACTCGGGATTAAGGAGAATTTGACATCTCTGACCTTCAAGGACACCTGAGATGCAGAGAGGAAGGTGGAGAGATCTTTTCTTTAAAAAAAAAAAAATCAACATCTAGAAGCAGAACGTTTCTTAAAAATTGTTGAAAAATCCCTCCTGAGCTCCCAACCAGGCAGAAGCCTGAGCAGAGAAGATGATAAGACCCAGGAGAAAATGAGAATGTGGTGAATTCCCTGGCAGAAGCTACCAGGCACAGGAGCAATCTCTCAAGAAAGGCAACATTGTACCCTATGGTAAGACACACTCTAAAAATGCTGTTCACTGGAAGGGCCCTGAGGCAAAGCAACACAGACTGACAGTGAGTCTCCAGGTGCCTGCTTTAGAAGCCAGCCGCTACCTCAAAACTTCAAATACCTTGGTCCCCATGGCCAACTGCCTAAGAGCACAGACACAGACACACACAGACACACGCACACACCTCACACCACACCATACCACACACACATTCCACACTCACACACATACCCTACACCACACACACACACACACACCACAGACAGAGAGAGAGAGAGAGAGAGAGAGAGAGAGAGAGAGAGAGAGAGAGAGAGAGAGAGAGCTGGAAATGCAGAAAAATCTGGGATTTAGACCCTGGGGCTTTGACTGTGTGCTGCAGAAAAGGAAAGCGATCTTCCATCTGTACCCTGGAAACAGCACAGGAACTCCTAGCCAGCCCCAGAGATGGTTTCAGGGACAATGTCTGACCTCTGGGGTTAGGGCCCTGACACTCAGGGTTCAGGGACATGGGGTCAGCCCCCACCTAAGGGTTCTCAGCAAAGATGAGCCGTGGTCATTGTCCCACTAATGAGATGGAAACAAAGCAGCTCTAGGCTCAGCAAGGAGAAGGCACCCAGCAGATTCCAGAAGGAGTTAAGATTGTCAGCAAGTCAGGCTTTAGAGACTTGGGGTTCCTGACAGCTGCCAGCAGGCACCCTTGGCCATGAAACCTGGGCACTCTAGAATTGGGAATACCAATTGAGCACCTGAAGCCCTGGCAACCAGAACAAGCCGTTCAATGTAGCGCTCTCTCTTTCCTTCAGGTAAAAGACTGTGTTCCCTGGCTTTTCCTATCACTCATAAAATGTCCTTAGTCACGAAAGTTTTTTAAAAATTTTGTTTTTCTATGTATGTGTGTATGAGTGTGGGTATATATGTATATACGTGTGTTTATATGTCTGTATGTGTGCATGTGTGTACATGTGTATATCTGTGTATACACATGTGTGTATTTGTATGTATGTATATGTATTGTGTATGTGTATATATCTATATGTGTATATGTTTATGTATGTGTCTATGTGTGTATATGTCTATGTGTGTATGTATATATGTATATGTGTGTATATGTACATCTCTGTATGTCTGTATATGTATGTGTTTGTATGTGTGCATATGTATGTATGTGTATAGGTATATATGTGTGTGTGTTTATATGTATGTATATGTGTTTTATGTATGTGTGTATATGTATATGTGTGATGTGTTTGTATGTGTATATGTATGTGTGTATGCATATGTGCATGTGTATGTGTATATATATCTGTGTGTGTGTGACCTGTGTGCCTGGTGCCTGCCGAGGCCAAAAGAGGAGGATCTCAGCCTCCCTGGAGCTGGGGTTACAATCTATTGTGAACCTCTGGACATGGGTTTTAGGATCCAAACGTGGGTCCTCTGGAAGGGCAAGAAGCACTCTTAGCCACGGAAGACATCTCTCCATCCCCACAGAAGAGTGCTCTTAATCCTTCCTCGGGGCACCCTTGGAAGCAAGGAACAAGCAGGAACATGGCGACAGGCGGATTTCAAGGGGCCCAGCTAGAGTCGCAGAAGGGAGGAAGAAACTTGTGGCGTTCAAACCCAGGTTGTCCTCCCCGCACACCTTCAGTCACGGCAGGCTTGCTCGCTGTCACGCTGCAGCAATAACTCTCAGTTCGCTTTGTGGGACGTTAAAGCTATGTAGCGTGTGGCCAGGTGACCTCGCTCCCCACCCTCGCGCATAGACCATTGAAACCCACACGCTCGGAACACTAACATCCAAACCATTCAAGCTGAACCAACAGTTCAGCAAGGATCCAAGCAGCACTGGGATGGCAACACTTGAACCGTATCATTACGTCAGAGCTGCGTCACGCACAGAGCTGACTAGTTAACTCAGATAGTCTTCAATACTCCTCACATGGGGCAGCCATTGTTCTAATCCCCATCGTCCAAATCAGGAGCCTGAAGTCACACAGCAAATACCTTAAAGCTATACTCTTTTCTTCTATTTTTTAAGATAGGGCCTCATGCAGCCCAGGCTGACCTCAAACTTGATATGTAGCCAAAGATGACCTTGAACTACTGATGCTCCTGCCTCTGCCTCCCAAGGGCTAGGACTGTAAGGATGTCCTGCCACACCTGATTTATGCTGTGACTAGGACAGAACCTGGAGCTTCATGCATACCAGTCAAGCCCTCTATCAGCTGAGCCATATCCTCAGTTCCTAGATCAATACTTTGAACCATTCCTCTGCATTGCCATTTCCTTAGCAGAAACAGAACGCAGCTGCCACGTATCAAAAGCTCCGTTAAAGCTGGGCAGACACAAGTGAAAAAGAAACTCTCTGCGATGGAGAAGCATAAAGTCTCCTGGAGAGAGCTGTGCAATGCAAATGACCACACTGTGATGAGAGGCCAGTGGCGTAGGGAGCGCTCTGCCTACTGTACAATCAAGACCTTTCTGTCTTCCCTCCTGGACTCTGAGCTCGGTCAACACCATGCAAACCTGCCGCCTCCTCCAAACACTCACGTACTAAAGGGAAACTCACATACTGACCGTGCGTGTTCACTGGGGTGTAAGAATGGAGCAGAGCGCACTGCAGGAGAGTAGGAAAGAGGTCAGGAGAGAGGAAGAGCAGCAAGGGAGCCTCAGCAAGGGGCTCCCTCTCATCCAGAGGCTAGTGGAAGCACAGGTGGACAGAGCAGCAGGTGTAAGTCGGGGTCCCTGGCTAAGCTGGGCACCTAGCAAGAGGTGCAGTCAGCGAGCTAAGTTCTGGAGTCTCGCTTCCCTACTCTCTAAAATGAGAACAGTCTCATCTACACTGCCCGCCTTGTTAACTCTTGGTGAGGTTTGCAGACTTCCATGCAAACAGGGAATTCTACACCCTCAAAGGCTACTCGAAAGCCAGGAGCTACCAGAGTGCCCATGTTTCCCATCAGACAGGCCGTAAGAGAAGACAGAGGAGACCAATCAACCTCTCTCAGCAGCACCCAACTCATGCTGACCCCAAAGAACCCACGGTGCCCCTGCCTCGCTGGGTCCTGAGCCTCAGAGATTCAGCCAACTTGAAGCATTTTCCCTTAAAGCAAGACCCAGCAGATCCTTCCCTAGGCTGGGCGGCAGAGATGCCCAGCCCAAGTCCTCATAGCGGAGAACCTCTTCCTCCCTGCCTTGACACAGGCCACTCCATGTGGTGAAAACCTTGCTCATCTGGAGCGAAGCAAATCTGGGTTCTGATCTGGTCTTAGCCTCACCAAAGCTGTGTTTTCTGGAGGAAGCACTCACCTTGTGAGAACTCAATCCCCCTACCTGTAAAATAAGAGATTTCTGGGGTCAGGCTTTTTCAGTCTAGGCCCTGTTGGCATTTTAGGTCAGGTGACTATTAGGAAAGTGTGTATAGTGTTGCCTGGGCTGTACCCACTAGAAGCCAGCAGCATGTCCTCACCTTTCTGGTTATGACAACCAGAAAGTCCTCAGTAAAGAGCACTAACCCAGATGATTCCTAAGGGCCTCCAATCCGCTTCAGCTTCTCTAACCCAGCACCACATCTTCAGTACAAACTCCCCATGCTGTCCCACTAGCTCCGCTCTACCAGAGGTGGCCAGTGCTAGCTGGCTGGATCCTTCTTTGTGTTATCAAGTATCATCAGTAATCAAAAATAGCACTCATTGTCACAAGACCCTGGCTCTTCAGGATGTCTTGTGGGATCCCTTCACGGGGTTGGCCTAAGAATTAGCTGTTAACAGAGCCTGTTGGATGACTCCCTGGTGTAGGGAGGAGAAGCAGAAGCCTATTCCATAAGGTAAGCCAGGCAGTCCTGGTGAAAAATAAAACTAGCCTCTCTATCCCCAGGACAAGCCTACAGCCCTCACGAGCCTCAAATCCATTTTGCAGGGAGACAGTGATTGCTCCCACGGATGTGCCAGAAGTAAAGATGAATTCCCTTCTGACACTGACTCGGGGACAGTGGCTGAGCACCATCTTAAAGAACCTGTTGTGTAAAACTGAGCGACTCTGAGGGCTTGAGAACAGAAAACAGTGGCCAGTGGAAGCCCGAATTCAACCTGTCACCGCCCCTCACGGAAAAGCAAGAGCCTTGTACTCCGGTACATGCTCATCCTCCCCCATTGCTTACTTGTGTCTGTGGGGAGGATCTCAATGCGGGCTGTCCTCCAGCTCCCTTGCCTGCCTCCTCATTCAAACCTGACTGCCTTCCCTGTCTGCCTCATCTCTATTGGCTGCACCTATCTGCAGCCATAGGCACTAACCAGTCTCCCTTTGCCTTGGTGGTAGATACCCACCCCATGGGCAAGCTTCCCAAGAAGCCCTGTTCATTGTGATACTAGTTTTATGTTAGCTTGACACAAGCTAGAGTCATCTGAAAGGAAGCAGCCTCAACTGAGAAAATGCCTTCATAATGTCTGGCTTACATTAAGCATTTTCTTAATTAGTAATCGATAGGGGTGCTCATCAGTTAGTGCATTGTGGGTGGTGTCATCCCTAGGCTGGTTGCTGTAGGAATTCCTACCGCCAGTAGCTTTTAAGTTACCTGCCCACTTGGGCATGGCCTCTTACTATATATGCCAATGTAAAGTGCATGTCCAGCCTCTTTTCCGGCTGCGGGATTCGGTTGCTGTTCCCCGTTCCAGCAGGGGATTGTGATCTATGAGTCTACCCCTAAATAAATAACCATCTATTATTCTCAATTCTGAGCTAGTGTGGGATTTCTTTTAGGCATCCTCCTTCGGCTGGTGGTCCTGGGACCTATAAGAAAGCAGGCTGAACAAGCCATGATGAGTCAGCCAATGAGGAATACCTCTCTCTGGTCTCTTCATCAGCTCCTGCCTCCAGTCTCCATCCTTGCTTGAGTTCCTGTCCTGAGTTCTTCAGTAACAGACTACAATGTGAAAGTGTAAGCCAAATAAGCCCTTTCCTTCCCAGCCTGCTTTTGGTTATGTCATTTCATCTCAGCAATAGTAATCCGAATTAGGACTCTCATCTTCAGAGCTGCAGCCAAGGTGGAGCAATTAAGTCCATCTTCGCATCAGCTCAACACATCCAACGAAGCAGGAACCACCTCCAGGGAATTCATTACACCTGCTCAGTCCCCTTTTCAAACTTGCTGCATCTCCATTCCCACCAGCCCTCCCAGACCCTTGCAGTTCAGAACAGAACAGAAGACCCAGCAACAGGACATGGGAATGCCTATCTATTTGTGATCAATACAATGAAATCTCACTTCAAGAAGAAGTCTGGAAACACAGCCAGGCTATGTGTCATGCCTACTGATGAAGCAAGGGCCTCCTTCCCTGCCTTGCAACAACAGGGCCTTCCCAGGGATGAAGAGAGGCATGCAGAGGAAGCACAGAAATTTCACAGGGTATGTGTGATATTGGCCTGTCTGCTCAGCCTTCCCTTGTCAGAATCAGACAGAAAGCATCAGAGCCGAGCCAGCACTTCGGGAGGTGAATTCTTCAACTGCTTTCTTCCTCGATCGTTCATGCTATAAGCAGAGTAATAAAAGTGCTGTGCCGTGTAAGATGGTTGTGAGGAATCAGTAAGTTACTATGTAAATCACCAAGGACAGCTCCTAAGCTAGAGTAAGCATTGGGCAAACATACTCCACTGCTATTACTATCATTCTCAGTTTCTGCTTCTAGTAACTTCTGGCCCCTAGAGACAAATGAAACCCAGCACAGCTCCATAATCTGAGCTTTCATGATTGCAAATGCAGTCAAAACTGATGCTTATAGAGAACTTACTGTGTGTTGTCTTCAGCCGTTAGAGCTATTCTCTGTAGCTGGTCTTATTTTCTTCACATTATAGACTAGAAAAGAGAGGCTTAAGGAGTTTGGGGAAGTTACTCAAGGATACCAATAAGCAAAAGGGCCAATTGACACCATGTCTGATTTGACTTTGATATGTCCACTCCAAAGCCTAACCATCAGAGGATGTCAGGACCATCTAGACAGATGATCAAGGAAAACCTCCTGTCTCAAACTCACATTTAAGTTTAGGAGGGGGTTCTTCAATATTTAGAGACTTGTTCCATACAATACAAGTTTATTTCCCTACCAGAAGCAAAAGGAGATACCCATGGGAAGAGATTGATGCTCTCAGAATCAACTGGAAGTCTGAACCCCCCCCAATCCTGGACCATGTTTAGGGGTACAAATAGTTCCTAAGAGAAGAAAGCCCAGGAATGAATGGTCTCACTTTCAAAAGAGCAGTCAGGTCAAGAGCCCACCTGTGGCTTAGGGCATCACCAAACACTTGGCGCCATTTTTTATTTGCTCCGATTATAGGAAGGCAGGAGCTGCTTGGTTTGGGTCACCAGTCAACTCCTTATTGATGGGAGTTCAGAACATTATCAGATTTGCCACTTGGTTTGGGTCACCAGTCAACTCCTTATTCATGGGAGTTCAGGACATTATCAGATTTGCCACGGCTGAGAAAGAGATACTTCTCACCCCCAAGATGGTCTTAGGGTGCTGTTAGGAAGAATTGGGGGCTGGATAGATCCAGAGCACATTCACCACTTCTAGGAGTCTTTCCAAGTTACACACACACACACACACACACACACACACACTAGAAGGGAGTCCTGTGGTGAGAAGTGAGCCAAGCTACATTCAGATAGTAAGCACACAACTTCAGCAGTGTGTTTGATGCTGGCCAATCTGTCCAGTCTTCCCTGCCCTTCCCTTAGAACATGTTTCTTTGTGCATTACTGAGTGAAATATTAATTTCTTAGACTTTGAATTGAGCCATGGAATTGTCCCATGTACCCTCCTCCTTTTCTTTCCAAAAACACAGAAACTAGAAGGTAAGTTACCTAAACTCTCACCATGAGCCTGTGCCAGTCAGAATGTAGGCAGAGCTTTCTCCAGCCTCTCCAGCATGTCACACTTACATGCTAAAGTTTGCTTACCATGTGTCTAAGTCACCGTTCAATTGCTATGAAGAAACACCACAACCAAGCCAATTTAACTGCTTACACTTTCAGGCATGAGCCCATAACCATCACAGCAGGGAGCTTGGGTGCAGGCAGGCAAGCAGGCATGGAGCTGGGGCAGTAGCTTACATCTTACCTACAAGTTGGTAGCAGAGAGAGACTAAGAATGGCATGAGCTTTTGAGACCTCAGTGTCAGTGAGCAAGGTTAGAGGGTGTGTCTTAGTTCGGTTTCGATTGCTATGACAACCCCTACACTATAACCAAGGCAATTTATAGGTGAATACATTTAATTTAGGGCTCACAGTTGCTGGTAGTAGTCTCTAATCATCATGGCTGGGAGCATGGCTGCAGGAAGGTGAGGGTGGCCCCAGAGCAATAGCTAAGAGCTCACATCCTTCCTGTCCCAGAGTTGAGGAAGCCAGTCTTGAGTAACGTCACTTAAGCTTACACAAGCACAGGTCCCACCTCAAGGCAGGTGACATCTCCCTTTCCTCATGAGAGGATGCTTTGCCACGTGGGAAGTGCTGGGGAAATATAACAAAGGTTTGGGGAATTTGTTTTGTTTTGGTGAGGCAAGGTTTTGCTTCCTGACCGAAGCTAACCCTTCCTCTCACAGCTTCAGCTTCCAGAATGTTGGGATTACAAGCCCATGACACTTCTGCCCAGCAAGAAATTACTTTTTAATGGTCACTATACTCAGATGAAGAGATCAAAATTTTCCCATACAAGTCACTGAAATACAAAATTAAAAATAATTAAATCTAAGTTAATTATAGTAATAGAATGCTCTTGAAATTTCAATGCAAATTTTAATGGATTCTTCAAATATAAAAAGCATTATCTAAAAGTGTGGGTGGGGAGGATCTTTGAGGACTCAGTGGAGGAGAAATTGATCAGAATATATTATATGAAATTTTTCAATAAAAAAGAAAAATCAAAATAAAAGTATATTAATAACATAAACCTAAAATATCAATCTTTCAATGGGATTGAAGAGACATAGCCATTATTTAATTTTTGAAATAGGACTATGTTAAAGTATGCATGTTAAATGTAAACATTGGATGAACATAAATTTGTATTGAACTACCAGTTCACTGGAAGTGGGGAAAGGGCAATGAAGAAACTTCATCAGTTTAAGAAGCATAAGCAAAGAAGTGGAGATCTGAGAGTTAATGCAATAAATAGAACATAAATAATTAAAAATGAATGAGAGACAACCCTAACATCCTGGATGCTAGCACATGTGAAAGGGTCGAGTTCCATGAAAGACAAAGATCCTTAGAATGGGTTTTAAAAAGAAAGATGCAGTTAATTACATGCTACTTGAAAGTAAGAACACAAAATGACATCAGGAAGTTGAGAATTTAATTAACAAACAAGCATACATCAGACAAATGCAAACAGAAAAAGGTAGGGATGGAGACACCAATGGCAAAAGACAGAATGCAGACTAAAACTGTAGACATTTTAAAGAAGAGTATTCTAGTGCCTGGTATAGTGGGACATACCTGCAATCCTAGCACTTGGAAGGTCAAACAAGGGGACCAAGAATTCAAGATCATCCTTGACTATATAGCAAACATGAGGCCAGTCTGGGCTACATGAGACCTCGTCTCAAAAACAAGCAAATAAACAAATGATAATTTTTATAATGCAAATGAAAAAAGATATGCTACATAAGGACTTCTTTAACTTTTTGACAAAGAAATTTATTCTGAGGGGGAAAAATTAAGGCTATATAAGGATATAAGACAGTAGAAGAGACCTGGTCAATTGTCCTCATCAACTTAGACCATGAAATCCAATATGGACAAGTTCAACAGAACTGCCCTGTACAGGTTGCCCATACATGCTTCAGCCCCAAGGATATAAAACAAGTATACAAATCAAATATTTACTGACAATAAATCATAAAGAAATTTATTTTTAAAAAGCTCTTTAATATATAGATATATATACATATACAATTTTATCATTTGTTAAAGGCTAAAGCAAACTGGCATATTAAAGAGATGAATAGTAGGCTTATTTTTACATAAAGAATTAAATATTGACTAATATTTGATGCTGTAGAACATAGAGCATCTTCAATATTTTTCAGAGTTGATCGATATTTTAACTTTGTAATCAGCAATACTGAAAACATCTCTTTGCATATTATAAATGGCAGAAGTACATTTAGGGTCGTTTCAAACACTTTTAGACATTCTGTCCTAATCCTAAACCAAAATCTATTTAAGTTATTTTGGAAAAACACAAGTCAGCAACTCGAACAGCAATTTTTAAAATCAAACATTCTGGCATGA
>PVIU01017516.1:0-41677 GCA_004026605.1 Ondatra zibethicus
ACAAAATTAAACGTGGGGGTAAAGGTGCTCATTGGCTTAATACAAAACTAATACCAGAGAAACAGATGGCATGGCTCACCCCTTCCATGCCTACACTGTGGCCTGGTGAAGGCATCTCCATATTTGCTGTTGGAATTCCTTAGACCTATTACTTTAGGGATTATTGTGCCACTGGAGTTTTTCAAACCAAGGTCTGAAGCCTGATAGCATTAACAAGTTAGACTCAGCCACCACTCCCAACTACAGACAAGGAATCATAAAAACAGAGAAAACAGGTTCATTCCATGTGGCCACATTACCTGGGTATCTATGAAGTCTCACAAAATGGAGCAAGACTACAAGAACAGAGAAACAGCAGCCACATAGATAGCAAAACCAAAACAAAAAGGCACTCATTATCATGCAACCTTCTGATTTCATGGTGTATGTATTCAGATTTCACTCAGTGGAAAGTCATTTGGAGCTCTCTGTCTTAAAACTGAAACTCTTTCCCCTTGTGACTGTTCTGGCAGGGCATGAGGAATCTTATCTGTTTCTTCCATTGACTAACAGAATTTAGAAACAATGGTCCCATGAAATTAGAATTTCCACCAAGAATCTTGTCCTATGCAAAGAAAAGTCTGAAACCTGGTGCTAGTGACCGGAGACACTTATCTCCAATGAAGGGATTCCACATAGCAATGACAACTTGTTAGACCACCTTGCAGGAGAGACCTGAGCCCAGACTATGATGGGAAATTGGTAAGCAGGACCTCACAGCTAAGGACTCAGAAAGAGGTGCAGCACACGATGCCTGATGCCTGTCTGTCTGTCTGCTCTCTATGCACTACCATACAGTTGCAAGCTTTGGGCAAGGGGCTGGAGGCTGAAACAGACAAAGACACACAGAGACAGCACAGACAGAGAGACAGAGACACGGACGTCTAGTCACTGGTAAGAAGCCCTTTATTCAATAGCACCATGGAGGCTTGTATACCCAACAGTCAGGTGGGCCAACAGGTAAAAACCTTATCCTTTGATCAAGGCAACACGTGCTCGTGAAGAAGAGCTGGTAAACAATTATGACACAGCTTTCAGTAACTCAAATCAGAAGGAAAGTAAAGATCTCTAGCAGGGAAGAGCAGCTGGAGGCCAGGACTCCAAATGGTCCCAACATCTCCCCCATAAATTTTTATAAGACAGAAGACCCTCCTGTTTTAGGTCATCTCTGAAGAGTAAACCCTTACCCGTCTTTGGGAGGCCCCTTCCCTGTCTTAAGTGGACCCTCTTCTGTAGAAGTTGTCCGTCTATGGAGGAGTCTTCATTGTTTGTGCAGTATTTGCAACCAAACCTGGGGTACGTCTGAGTTACTGGCCAACAGGCTCAGAAGGACTTGCTAAGTGACCATATGCAGCATTCTCATGGATTGTCTGATTTTACACAGAATTCAGAGATGAGTGCCCATAGCAACAGGTGTTAAGATTGCCAGCAAGAGAGTCCCCAATCACCACTGAACCCAGCCTCCCATTTGGGCTATGATATTCTACAAACCCTTTGGCTAAAACAGGGGGCACACAGGTACCAACAATCTGGTGTGCTAATTGTAACATTCCAAGGGCTATTCAAGTAACCATTGAGCTGTTCCACCACATAAGAGGCATTAGCAATATGTCACACAAATGGAATGATAAAAGTGTGAACAAGACATTTGTTGTACAAGCCATAAGTCCACCTGCTCCTACAATAGGGCAGTCTGTTGATTTAATTTCAAAAGTTCAAATTTTATGTGCACATTCAGGGCATTCTGAGTTTGGAGAGCATTGTTGACTTGTCTCACCAGTTTATCCACAGTGTCTGACAGCAATGATGTTTGTGCCATTGCCAGTCCTGTGACCATGGATGCAGGAGCAGACACCGCAATGACAGCAATCACCACAGCTGTCACTCCAAAATCTCATTTCTCTCAATACAGGGTCATCTCAGTCTGCTTAATCTTTTTGGTAGTTGGCAGTGGTATGATGGCTGGTATCTGAACCAACAAGGCAGCACTGGAGTGGTCATCCTATCAGCCACTCAGGCCACAGTTTCTGAAAGAATAACCAAGAATATCTTTTCCCCCAAAGGTACTATTCCTTATTACAAAAAAGAAAAGAAAAAAGAAAGAAAGAACTAAAACAAACACGGACTTAATAGTGGCTGGGGTGGCCTCAAACTCGTGATCCTCCTGCCTCTGCCTCCTTCCGCAAATCCTACTGGCCTGTGCCACCACAACCGGCTCAGGCAGCAGGCAGGCTCAGATACCTTCCGCAGCTACTACACTGTTTCTCGGGTGCTGTGGGAAAGCCTACCCTAGTGCCGCAGACTCTTGTGCATGCAGAGCCTGGAACCGCCACTGCCTTCTCCTTGTCCCGCTGCTGCCTTCTCAGGCAGCCCAGCGGGGTCTGTGCTCCAGTTTGTCTGGGCTCCAGCACATGTTGTCACATTTGCTGATACTCCTGGCACCGCTGTGGCATCCCCCAGGCTGGGCACCAACTGGTCCAGGGTAACGCGCCTTTCATCACAGCCGCCTAGCAAAGATCTGCTCCAGCTGCCTTCTAGCCCCAGCTGCATTCGTTCTTGGTCCAAACTGAACACAGGAAAGCAGCCTTGCTGCTCTGGAACCACTGAAGGGACCCCACTTAAACAATCTTTTAGGTAATTTGGGCGTTGTCAACCTGTCTGGCTACTTCCTGCTGAGTGGGGGTGCTGCATTCTTGGGGTTATTTTACTGCAACATTTCAGGAGGTCTCGGTGAATCAAACCACATGAATCTCGAATAAATCCTCAGGTTCTCATCCTCTATGGAGACAAAAGCAGAACCTCTCCTCCAAAGCATCAAATACTCAAGCCCATATCCTAAAGTCAAAATACCTATCTTTGCAGTTCCCAGAATCAAATATCTTTCTCCAGTCCAGAACACAAAAGACAACACAATTAACACAATACAAAAACATACATCTGTACACATTCTATCTTTTGGAGGCCTTCAATTCACCCTCCCACCTCCTGTTTCAGAGGGTTTCCCGTCTTAATTCCCTAATACGTCCCTAGCCAGGGACGACCCTGTCCCGCTTACCCTTCTTTCTCAGTTGGACTTCCACTTGCCGCACCTGCATGGCCTGGAACCAAAACCCAAGCAAAGGAAATCAGGATTAACACATACTCCAATCCACCCTCACCTTCTGAGGGCGACCTCTCAGCATTCCTAGTTCCCTATCTCGGTGGAACCTCCATTTGCAGCACAAAATGCCTGTCTTCACTCTATGCACTACCATACAGTTCATGAGCTTCGGACAAGGGGCTGGAAGTTGTAACACACAAAGACACACAGACAGCACAGACAGAGAAACAGACCTCTAGTCACTGGTAAGAAGCCCTTTATTCAATAGCACCATAGAGGCTTATATATCCAACAGGTGAAAACCTTATCCTCTGATCAAGGCAACACATGCTCGTGAAGCAAAGCTGGTAAACAATTATGACACAGCTTTCAGTAACTCAAATCAGAAGTAAAGTAAAGATCTCTAGCAGGGAAGAGCAACTGGAGGCCAGGACTCCAAATGGTCCCAACAAGGAGGCATGCATATATGCTGTCTATCTAAACCTAAAAGCCATGTCAACACCCTGAAGATAGTCCTGCGAGAAAAGGGGAGTTGATTATTGAACATCTTTATTTATTCTTCTCACCTACCTGGTCACATGAAGCGGGGGGATCTCCATTTTCTGCTCTTCAATATTGTTTTTTCTCCTAGCTGACTGACGGTGGCTGAGACTGGGAAGTTAGGACCAACAGAGCGCAGGCTTTGCCCCTATCAACTCTTGAAACACTCATCTTCCCAGCACCAGGCACTCAGCAAATCAGTGACTTCCTCTAAGGCCAGAGTCTACCAGCAGAGAAGCACTTTTTAGCCTCTTCTGTTCCAACAGAAACCACAGCAAAGATGATGTCCACGGAACCACCTAAGCATATCTTTTTGGCTCTGGCAGTCTGCTGTGTTTATAGGGAGCGGAAAATACAGAACTGTAGAACTCTTAGTTGCTAGAGTTCCTTGAAGTCTGGTATCACCATTCCTTACCTAAGGCAATTGTAGTTCAAACAACTTAACATGTTAGAGTCTTTCAGTGATATATTATCTGAGAATGTTAACAGAAAAATCAAAATATATGAAACCAATGTGGTTAAGGCATAGATTTGCTTGTGTAGGTATAAAAAATATAAATATTTATAAGAATTTTTCTAGGTGTGCATGACAACCTGTGGAGTATAATGCCATCTACTGGAAAAACTAACTAGTTGCAAAGAAGGTTTCAAAATTGTGTGTGTGTGTGTGCGTGTGTGTTGTAATTTTATGATGACAAAGCTGTGAAAGGATCATTGTAAATTGTGTTGAGTGAAACCCCTTTAAAGTAAAATACAACTGAACATATTTTTTTTAAAGAAAACCTATATAAAAGAAAAAATATGCTTAATAGCATCTCCACAGATATCTAACTAGGTCTGCTTATAAATAGTACCAGGTCCCTCATCTGTCGCTTATTGGGGATAAATTTAAAGAATTTACTTAATTTATCTGATCCTTAGATAATTTGAGTATATAATATGAGGTAATTTTCACAAGACAACACTGAAAGGTTTAAATTAATATTCACATTTTAAAGGGCAGTAGCTAAAAATCTATTAAGCATTGGGCAGCAGTGGCTCCTCCCAGTTTGTCAAAGATTTGAATATGACTGCTTTGATAGAATTTTGGTTAAAAGCTTACACTATCTCCTTTCCTTCTAAATTATCATGTAAGTAAAGACTGATTTTGTTTTGTTTTGTTTTTCTTCATTTGCTTTGGAAGATGTGTGTTCATTCATTGCAACATTATTTATGAAATAAAGACAAGGAATTTTAACCTTACTGTTTGTAAGTGGTTGAGTGCCTATTGGAAATGTAGAATATTTAAATCCTATTTGGCCCTTAAAAAGAATGCAGTTGTATGCCTACCCATATGCCTGTAAGCTTACCTTAGTTTATATCTGGTCCCTAGCCTGAATCTGCAGCTTCCACCAAAGCCACTGACTTCTGGTTGCATTTGAGACTTGCTCCAAAGGAGATAATTTTATTCCCAGCAATCTTGGACAAATGCCCATGGTTGAAGATGTCAGATGTCCTAAAATGTAATCTATGTTTGATATTTTGCTACATTATCATGCTGTCAAAGTACCTTCTAAATATTTATGCTTATTCCCACATACTTTGGTTGCTCTCAGCCTTGGTTGGAGCAGCTTATTTTGGAGTAGGCAGAAGTCAGTTCATAGATGCATGACTAGTCAGTATTAAGAACAATATACTGAGTGCTCAGTTATATCTAGAACCATCTTTTCAGCTCCTTTCACTCTGCCAAGGCTCATCAAACATCACTGAAAAGGAGGCATAAAGAATATCAGAGCTTTGGTCTAAAGAGATGACTCAAGTGTTAAAAGCACTTACTGTTCTTTCAAAGCACCAGATTGTAGCTTCCATCAAACTTCTGGGACTTTAGGCCAAAAAGATCTTATATGCTTTTCTGCCCTTAGTGGCCACTTGTACTCATGTACATGTTACACACAGAGAGACACAGTCATATATGTGTGCATAATTAAAATGAATAAAAACTATTTTTTTAAATAAATAAAAGCTGGAAGATTGGAGTTATGTTGTAAATTAATTGTTTTGTGGGCATGCCATGGCTGACCTATATATAATACAAGAACTCATATCTGCTGTGTTTGCCTGTACAAAACCTGCACACAATCAAGCCAACCAAAATGTGTTTATAGGTAAGGAGGTACTCTCCAGGCCACTCCTCTGTTTGAAGAGTTATTGGCAGTTGATCACTGGAAACCATTCTTCTTTTAAAGTGTGGCCACTGATAGATGTCAGATTCCCAGTGGATAGGATAGCTCCATACTGATTTGTATATGGGAAGAGTTAACTGGACTTAGAGGATTATGAAAAAAAAAAAAAAAACAAGTCATGAATTTCGGAGTGGGTGTTGGGAGGGACATGGTGGAATAGGACAGGGGAAGTGGGCAAAGCTTGTGACCATATTTCATTGTATACATGTATGAAATTCTCAGAAAAATAAGGAATGCAGTGATTTGTACTGGCATTGATGAATATGGAGACTATGATGAAGTAAGTCAACCACAGCAAAATAAATAAATAAATAAATAAATAAACAAATAAGCCAAACATACAAAAAATCACTACATGACATCATAAGGAGTTTGAAATAGGGAACTCAAACATGAAACCCAGTAGATAGGTGGCATAAGTTGAAGATGTGTTGTACAATGTTGAAAAATATAAATTCCTCTGGATTCATTACATAGAATAAAAATGATATAGATAATTGCCAGGTCTCCTTAGGCTTATTTCCCAGGGAAAGGTGAGTGCATTATCCACCCGTTCTGCAGCCCCACGACACAGGACAATCAGATCCACAGCCAGACTATGCAGGACAATCAGACACAATAGGGAGTCAAGTCAAAGTAGGAACTCAGTTTATTACTATGAGAATCAGCTTATATAGGTTAAGTGACATCTTGTGATGTGGGAGTATCTCCAGCCAATGAGAGACAGCCAAGCTCTCCCTCTGACTGGAGGGGCGTCTACCTAAATTATGCTGTCTCATTCTTACTTGGTAGCTTTGAGACTATCCTTCAAACTCGAGCCAGGCTTTTATCTGTCCTATAAGCCTTGAGATACAGGTCCTGGGATAATTTTGACCCAACATCTCCCCCTTTTGTTTTATATCCTACCCCTACCCCAGTCACCAAGCCAGAATAACCCACAGGGGAGAGAGTAGGGGTCAGTGCCACACCTATTGGGAGTTCGGCCTGGATACCCTTAAATTGAGAGTTCATCCATGAGGTGAGATATATCAAGCCTATCATAATGTACTTGAAGGGCCATGAGTTGTACCTGTTGTATCTGTGTTTGGAATGCTTGTTTCAGCCTTTGGAGAATGCATGGAACAAAAAGACAGATCAATAAACAAATAGCCATTGGTCCAATTAGGGAAGAGATGAGTGTGGTAAGCCATGGGGACCAATTAAAGCAGATCTCATAGGGGGTCCTTGACTTGAATGAATCAATATCATTTTCAACTCATCTAGGGTTCCTGTAACTATCCCAGAATGGTCTTCATAGAAGCAAAATTCTTCCCCAAGTGCCCTGCAAATTCCTCCCTGTTCCATAAACAGCAAGTCCAAGCCTCTCCTATTTTGTAAGGTTACCTTTGCTAAGGAATCCAAAGACTTATAAATAACATAATGCAGTCTCTGTCTTTTCTAAGGTCGCTGTCAATTGTGAGTGAATTATTCCAATTTCTTATTGTAAAATCACCAGGGATGAGGTGCCCAGGGCAGCTCTGGCCACCCTTAGCCCCATCAGTGTGATGATAGCCAGGGCCATTAGGGCCTCTTTTTTATGCCTTTGGGCCAGGAATTCTTCTTGCATGTGGTAAAGCATATGAGGGAAAATTAATGCAAGCAGACAAGTATTATTATGCTGAATGATCAGTGAGTCAGACAGGCAGGGAGTAACCCCTGTCTCTTGGCAGATCTAAAAATACCCGTGATCTTTGGGCACCCTCCATGAAGCTATAGGCCCATTAGCCACATCACATGTGAGGTTAAGACTAGGGTGTCTGGTGTACGAGACACAAGTTGCATTTAACATCTACCAAAGGGGGGATAGTCAGTCCTGACATGTCTCCGATTTCGGGGTTTTGCCATCTACAAATATCAGCTTTATCTAGTATTTCATAAGAGCCATTTACTCCAAAGTCTTCAAAGTAGGGGGCTAGTAGCTGTAAGCAAAGCAAAGGTCTCAGTAGCTTCAGGGTGGGTAAGGTTTAAAGTCATAAAGGCCATCTTAATGGTCTCCATCAAATAAGGTGAGGCTTCTAATCCCCCTACATCTCTAGGTGGCTTGGTGAAGGATACCTTAGGGGTAGATGATGGGGGGTTGAGGTATGTAAAGTTAAGATGTATACAGGCATGTTCCCTATGGGTATTAGGTTGGAAGCAGGCCCCAGCATCCAAGGAGGGTCCTCAGGATGTAACTCCATTTGAAGCATGATTATAAGGCCATGATCGTACCCCTTTTGGTATAGGCTTAATCCCCACATCTCACCAGATAACCAGGATAGGTCCCTTTTCTTCCCCTGATCTGTAAATTTTAATATCAGAGGGTTACATATAAATCAAGTGCATCTTCCATATAGGAGATTCCGGGATAGGGGTACCTGGGAGACCCTGAAGATCATTATATCTCCATGTTGTTATATACAATGTCCAGTCCCAGTTTGCTCACATCCCCAGGAAGAACAATAGTAATCAGGAGCCCCCCGCACAGTTTCTAATAGCACAGGCAGTCCAGTTGCTTCCCGGGCAAAAAAAAAAAAAAAAGAAAAGTTGTCTACAGGAGAACATGTTTCCTAAGGACATGAGAACACCTAGGCTCATTAGGGTAAGATGCCTGGGGTAGGTTGTACCCCCCGAGAACCTATGCATTCAGGTCTTCCTTCAATCCCCGAAATCTAGTCTCCCAAGTCCCAATTCCCATGCACCAATTGCAGAGGTCAAACATCAGGTCAGGCCACTGTGTCCAGGGTGTTGTCATCTGAGAAGTCTGGTTTAGGATCCCTCTAGTGCCAGTGCTCGACATGATCCATATCACCTTCTGTGGTTGGTGGGGGCTTACTGTCTGGACCTTGGTCTCGGTGAGAAGAATTAATATTATTACTGCCGGAAGGGCCATCTGAAATAGATAAACAGGCAGCACTTTCCTCAAGGATCAATCTCCCTTGGGCAGTGGTTATTTTTCTTTTCTTGTGTTTGAATGTAATGGTTGTCCACCATAATCTCTTTCTTTCTTTTTTGGACATCTTGGTCTTTCCCATTGTCCTGAGTGGAGTGGAGAAATTTTAAATTATGTACGGGTAGCCATATAAGCATTTCCCCATTTCCCCTGCTTTGGGAAGACACATCCATATCCTTGGCCCTATGTCAACAAGGGATCTGAGCCCCTCCATTGGTTAGTGAGAGGATCCTGCCACCTATCCTTTAGGCAGGGCCTCATTGATAGGGATTCGTAATGTTTCTGGAACATATTTTGTTCATCTGATTTTTGAAAAATTAAAATATTGATGGTTAATAACATCTTTTGCAGTTGTAGATGGGGGAGAATTCTCCCCCTTTTGTTTTATAAGGACCTCTTTGAGATATTGGTGATGTCTTTCAACAATCACTTGACCCTGAGGGTTGTATGGGATCCCGGTGGTATGGGATATATTCCCTCTCTGGAAGAATTCTTTTAATGTTTTACTTATGAAACTGGGGCCGTTGTAGGTCTTGATCTGTTGTGGTTGTCCCAGTGTAGCAGAACATTGTAAGAAGTGGCTTTTGGCATGGGCTGCATTTTCCCCTGAGTGGGCGGTAGCTCAGCATGCCTTAAAGTACGTGTCTATGGTCACAAACATATATTTTAATTTGCCAAATGGAGGATAAAGTGTTACATCTGTTTGCCAGATGATATTGGGTCCTAGCCCTCTTGGGTTCATCCCTGGCCCTTGTAAAGGATGGGGGGTATGGGGAGGTTGCAGAGAAACTGTTGGCAAGGGACCTGTGGGTATAGGTATTGAGTCTTCCCCAATTGACATGAGTTAAGCCATGCATTTGGGTAGTATTTTGTATGGGCAGAGTTGAGACCTCTATGCAACAGGCCCCGGAAGCTGCTGCATCTGCAGAAGCATTCCATTGGGAAATGAGGCCAGGAGGTTTTGGTGTCCTCTGAGATGGTGAATATATATGGGATTTTTTCCTACCTTCTAAGAGTGATCCGAGTTGTATCACAAGGCAGAAATAGGATTAGCATCCAATCTGATGTAAGCATAGGGTAAGTGTGGCACTAGGTTCACCACATAAGAGCTGTCTGAATAGAGGTTGCAGGGTTCTGGGACCTCTTTTAGGGTAATATGTACAACCATCATTTCCTTATATTGAGTAGATCCCCCACAGGGAGAATTTTGGTAAATTTTTTCTTGGTTCCCCCTACAGGGAAAACTACAAAGGCAGCCCCATTCTTCCCACCATCTGTGCAAACAGTGAATGTTTGGGGGAAGGGTCTAGTAGAAAAGACCATTGTAGTTCATGATATAGCTTCACTAACCGGGACTCGCCAAAGTGGGTGTCTAAGGCCCCAGAAATCGCTCCAGAGCAAGGCTCAATCGAGAACAATGTCTGGTCACACATTCTAATCCTTGATTTTGAATGGAATTATTAATTTAGAGGGATCTTATCCATAATGCCAGAGGGACATTCCCCAGGGAAAGGTGAGTGCACTATCTGGCCATTCTGCAGCCCCATGATGGAGGACAATCAGATGCAAAAGGGAGTCAAGTCAAAGCAGGAACTCAGTTTATTACTGTGAGCATCAGCTTATATAAGTGACATCGTGTGGTGTGGGGGTATCTCCAGCCAATGAGAGACAGCCAAGCCCTCCCTCTGGCTGGAGGAGCATCTACCTAGATTTTGCTGTCTCATCCTTACTTGGTAGCCTTGAGACTATTCCTCAAACTCAAACCAGGCTTTTCTCTGTCATACAGGTCTCGAGGTACAGGCCCTGAGATAATTTTGGTCCAACAGATAGTCAAAACATATTTTAGAAAAATAATGAATATAAAACAACATAATTTCATACAGTTATTTCTGCTATGCATGTCTAGTTAAAATATTAATACAGAAATATGAAACTTTCATTTCCTGGCCCCAAGAAGTACCTCAGGAGTTAAGAGCTCTGACTGCTGTTCCAGAAGACATAGATTTTATTCTCAGTCCGCACATAGTGGCTAATAATTATAGTGATATTTTATTTATGCTTTATGAATAAAGCTTGCCTGAGGACCAGAATGTTAAACTAAGCCCCTAGAGGCCAGGCAGGGGTTTCACACTTTTTAATTCTAGGACTTGAGAGACAGAGGCAGATAGATTTCTGTGAGTTCAAGGCCACCCTGGGTTACACAAGATCAATGCAGAAACAGATCCAAGTGGTGGTGGCTCACACCTTTAATCCCAGTACTAGGGAATCACAGGTCTTTAATCCAGCACTAGAGAGGAATATAATGCAGGATGAGACAGGAACTCTCCCTCTATCTGAGGATTTCTTAGAGGTAAGAGTTCTCTTACCTTGGCTTCTTTGATTTTCTCTTCTTCAGACTAAACCCAATATTTGTCTCTGGGTTTTTATTTAATTTTTCTACAAATAACCATCAACAATTCCACTTTCAGGGATATGACACCCCCCCTTTTTAAACCTCTGCAGGCAATGAAATTCACACACTTAATGCATAGACATATATTCAGGCAAATCACCCATATATATAAAAGAAAAAAATAAATCTAAAAAAACAAATCCTTCCATTTGAAGTGAAAATTTAAGAGAATGGTTTCATGTACAACATACATATGCCGTGAGATGCTTTTCTTTCCAGGAAATGTATTAACGAATTGACAATTTGGTTTTACAACGAGAATACTATTCTAAGGGTGGCACTGTCCACGGGGAGCTTGGCCTGCTTATATCAATTATCAATTAAGAAAATGCTCCAAAAAGCTTCAGGCTGATCTCACAGAGGCAATTGCTCAGGTAAGGTCACACTATCCAGATGAGCAGCACAGCGTATAAGCTTGTTATGTTACACAGAGGAAAGGAAACAGCCCCTAATCCTCTTGTCTGGAGGGAGTGATGCACGTGTGTGATGAAATCATTCAAGTTAAGCTTCCTTCTGGCAGAGGAACTGTCACCTAGAACTCGTGTTCCTTATGATTATCCCTCAAAAAAGAAAGCCCTGAAATGTAAAACTAGCCAGAAGCTTTTGATACTATCTCCATCTTCATAAAACACTAGAACCTATTGTTCCTTCTTTCTAGGGTACTCTAACTCTAGGACCTCTCTGTCACTCTTCCTCCTGTTCTTTTTAGTGTCTACACTCAATGACTTAGAGAACAACAGTAGAATGAACATAACTAAGGGTATTGCACTATCAATGCAAAGGAGTTAGAAGAGATCTAAATTATGTATGTACCTAACTTGATCATCACTTAATATAGATTTGAATCAAAACATGAGCTTACCACATAAATATCTGTGAATACTCTTAATTAAAAAAAGGAATTTAAAGATTATATATGCCAAAGAGCCAAAGAAAGAATATAGATGTTTTCTAAACTTCTTTAAGTCAAAGAAGATTAAACTAAAGACAAAATAAATTATTAGTTAGTTCACTCAAGCCAAGAGAAGGCACTCTTGGTGAGGTATGGTGTACTGTGCTACTGTCTGCTTCTCAGTGGAACTAAAGAAACCCTGACGGGTTTCTCTGTGTGTAGCTCCCTGAGCTGAGTTCAGAACATTTCTATCTCTGCTTTGAAAAATGAGTCTTCCATACCTTCCCAACTATCTATCCCCTAAAGCAGTGATTCTCAACCTTTCTAATGCTTTGGCCTCCTTTAATACAGTTCTTCAGGTTTTGATGACCCCAACCATAAAATTATTTTTACTTCATAACTTTAACTTTGCTGTTGTTTTGAATCAAATATAAATATCTGATATATAGGATTTCTGATATGTGTCCACTGTAAAAGGAGTCACAACCCACAGGTTCAGAACTGCTTCCTTAAAGGGAGCTGTTGAGAAAGTCATCTATTTACAAAATTAAGCTGTTGACTCAATTCTGACTGTGTTCATTAGGTATCTGGCATCCTGTTGAACAACTGGCATATCATTGGCTTGCCTTTTGCTGACATCTGCTGGAAATTTCAAGCAAATATATTGAACCTTGGTTATATTTTAAAATCACAGGAATATTAGTGCATCCAGTTTTAGCTACAAAAGACAAACTGGTGCTAGACTCACCCTCTAGACTTGAATGACTATAAATAAGCAATAATGCAGGAGGTAATGTTTTCAAGTAGTTGAGGAAAGATTTTAGAGGAATAGCCAGCAAGAGAAGACAGTCACTTTCTGACTGGAGCAGGCACAGGCTTCAGTGACAGGAGGACCAATCCAGCTTGCTAGACTTAAAGGTACTGTGGACATTTTGACTGATGAAGCAGTTAGGATATTCAAACAGTGTTTACCGAAGGAGGGTCTGTTCAAATTGAGCCTATGGAGTTGATGTAACTTGAGCATCAGTCACCTCGGTTAGCTTGACATATGTCTGGGGGAACAAGCAAGCTTTAGGACACAGCAAGTGCCATGAAGTTTCCTGCAAATAGCTTTCCTATTCATGATGGAATGGAAAAGTCTTGTGAATATTAGGGAAATCCAACTGAGACTTGACAAAAGTAAAGTGTTTAAGACAGAAGAGCAAACTCCAATATAAGGAACCTATGCCGCCGTCAAATTAAACTAAAACTGATAACATTTACCATGATTAAGAATAAAAACCATGTTTAAAACACTTGAGACTTAGGTGTCTACGAGAACAAAACTCAGTACCTTTAAATGATAACCATAGTTAAATATGTTAAAGGGAAAATGAAGCATTTGGAGCTGTCAGTTCCTTTATGAAAATGGAGCACTGAGATGCCTATGAGGGAAAGGCAAGGTTGTTCCCACCCTTTCACCAGGGGTAGCCACTAAGACCATCTTTGCCCATTTTTCACTAATGAAACTAATTGACACCTTTTAGAATTTCCTGTAGCTCAGCAGGGGTTATTGTCCTTCCCCTCCCATGAATATGTGCACATGAATGGTTGTAGGTGTGGAAGTCAGGGGAAAAATCTCAGTTTCTCAGTTGACATTAACATCATTTCACAAGATTGTTTCTCTCACTGGCCAGTAACTTACCATGTAGGCTAGGGTTGGTGGCCAGTAAATCACCAGAGACAAAGAATCCACTTGTCTCTGCCTCCACTGTACAAAGCCATTATGACTGGCTTTGTTTGCTTGTTTGTTTTTAAATATGGATTTTGGAGTCTTTGTTAGCCAATGTACAAAGCAGGAATGCTGAATGTCAAGAGCCGACTGTTGTCAAAGTCTATATGAGATGACATCTAATTGCTCCAACTCTAAGGTGGAAAAAAGAACAGGAAGTGTGTGTGTGTGTGTGTGTGTGTGTGTGTGTGTGTGTGTGTGTGATTATGTTAATGAGTTAACCTATGCAACACCAGCCTGGGGTCTGGGCAGACTGTGTTTCACTTTTGGATGGAACTTCTATACAAATGATGTACTCCCTCCCACATGAATATTGGAATTTACAGATATGTCTCCATAATCGAGGGAGAATGGACTTAGAAATGACAAGCAGTAGGAACTGAGTGTAGCACACTGACAATATTGTAACAATTACCTCTTCCTTGGGGAATAGGCAGGCCAATTTAGATCTGTCACTGATATGACAGATTAAAGCTCACTGATACATCTAACTAAACTTCAGGGCACACAGACTCCTAGAAATTACATAGGTTGTACCACTTAGGAGATAAAACCACAAATTATAGATTTAAAATGCAAATACATTCTGATGGGTTTAGTTAAATGATATTTAGATAGTTAAGTTTATATCAGGAAAATGAGATCTATTTATTTATTTGTTAACATCATGTCTTTTATTTTATAGTTTTATCTTTCAGAACTTACCAATTTTTTAAAAAAACCAGTTACTAAGGATTTTGAAGCTTTCTCTCTTCCTCTTACTCTCAACTTGTTTTCACCAATATACACACTAAACTTTATGGACATATTCAGTGTATGATTACAAAATTAATAGATACATTGAAATATGATGTTTACTTAATATATAGCTACCATAATGTACATTGTTTTATGCTAACAAGTACATATCTCTTCGATTTAGATTTTGCTAAATTTGCCTGTTCTTTTTTAAAAATGTTTTTAATTGATTTTTTTGAGCTATGCATTTTTCTCTGCTCTCCTTCCTTCCTCTCCCCTCCCCTTCTCCATCTCCCATGGACCTAAACAGAGAACTCTCAACAGAGCAATCTAAAATGGCTGAAAGACACTTAAGGAAATGCTCAACATCCTTAGCCATAAGAGAAATACAAATCAAAACAACTCTGGGATTATATCTTACACCTGTAAGAATGGCCAAGATCAAAAACACTGATGACAACTTAGGCTGGAGAGGATGTGGGGAAAAGGAAACACTTCTGCATTGCTGGTGGGCATGCAAACTGGTACAGCCCTTATGGATATTATTAAGTGATTTCTCAGAAAATTAGGAAACAATCTTCTAGCAATACCACTTTTGGGTATATACCTAAAAATGTTCGAATGTACCACACGGACATGTGCTCAACTATGTTCATAGCAACATTGTTTGTCATAGCCAGAACCTGGAATCAACCTAAATGCTCCTCAACCAAAGAATGGATGAGGAAAATGTGGTACATTTATACAATGGAGTACTACACAGCAGATAAAAATAATGACATCTTGAAATTTGCAGGCAAAATGATTGATCCAAAACACACCATATTCAGTGAGGTAACCCAGACCCAGAAAGACAAATATAGTATGTACTCACTCATACATGGCTTTTAGTCATAAAGCAAAGAAAATCAGCCTACAATTCACAATCCCAGAGAATCAAGACAACAATGAGGACTCTAAGAGAGACATATATGGATCTAATCTACATGGGAGGTAGAAAAAGACAAGATCTCCTTAAAATTGATATTTAGACAATTAAGTTTACAGAAATATTTAAAGGCTAATGAAAGGATAAAATTTATGGTTTTCTACTTTTCTACTGTTGGTTTATGTTTCTCAGCACTAAATAAAAATAAGTTTTAAACTCTTTATGCTATAGAATATTTCATTCATATCAAAAATAATTTATTCCTTACCTCCTTTCAGAGAAATCAAACACACACACATATATATGTGTGTGTGTATATATACACATATACACATACACATGTGTACATATACACACATATGCATATATACATATATACATACGTGTATGTGCATATATACATATATACATGTGTGTACATATATATGTATATATACATATATACACATGTGTGTGTATATATACATATGTGTGTATATATACATACATATATATATATATATATACAGACACACACACATATATAACATGAAGGGCCCGCTTGTTGTTTTCTGTCCTCCCACCAGGTCCCACAGTCATTAGGTCCCAAAGAAAATCACACAGAGGTCTCCAGAAGATTATAAACTGATTGGCCCATTAGCTCAGGCTAAGTATTAGTTCTTATAAGTTATATTTACCCATTATTCTTATTCATGATAGCCACATGGCTCAGTACCTTTTTCAGCAGGGCAGGTCACACCCTGCTTCTTCGGTGGTCTGGGCAGGAGTGTGGGGGAGCTTCCTGCTTCCCAGAATTCTCCTATTATTATTGTGCCACCTCTACTTCCTTTCTGGTTTTCCCACCTATACTTCCTGCCTGGCTACTAACCAATCAGCGTTAATTTAAAACGTAATTGACAGCTATAGAATTGTTCTCCCATACCACTTCCCTCTCTCTTTTTTTTCCAAACAAAGGAAAATAGCAATAGTCCATTTTTTGGGAATGTGGGCAGAGTATTCCATGCTACTTCCAGGGGGCCAATTTGTAGTAATGAGGCACACGGGCTGCTTGTCATCCCAGCCACCCTTGGCTGTGTCCCGCTGCCCTGCTCCCAGTGCCTGGCTAGATTACACCTGAAATAATTACACAGAAACTGTCTTCATTTAAACGCTGCCTGGCCCATTATAACTAGCCTCTTCTTGACCAACTCTCACATCTTAAACTAACCCATTTCTGTTAATCTGTGTTTACCATTAGATCATGGCTTACTGGGAAAGATTCAGCATGTCTGACTCTGGTGATTTCCTGGTGGTGGCTCTCCCTTCTTCCTTCCAGAATTCTCTTCTGTCTACTCTGCCTACCTGATTTCTGCCCTATCAAAAGGCCAAGGCAGTCTCTTTATTCAACCAATGAAAGCAACACATAGAAAGAAGGACCCCCTACACCATTTCCCCTTTTCTGTTTAAACAAAAAAGAAAGGCTTTCATTTTAACATAGTAAAATTACATATAACAAAACAGTTATCAAGCAAGAACTACAGTTATCATATTTATATCTACTTTATCTTTTATCATAACTAAGTGAAACTATAATTATAACTATCCATTCTTCAACTCCATCAAAGATTCCAGAAGGATATAATATTACCTAAGTAAACAAGAAGTAAGCAACTTCCAAAACTCTAGAAATGACAGAGACATCTCGCTGCCTGGACAGTCACCCAAAGTTCTTTTGTACTGTTGGGGCATCCATCTTCAGCCTACAGGCCCAAGTATTCAGCATACACTATGAAGCAGGAAATTTCAAAGACAGTTCAGTCACTTTTTACTGTATCCTGCAGAATGTCTTGTAGACTCTTTCATGAATCAGGAACCCCAAAGGATCATCTCACTTTTAAGCAAGTTCAGCAGTCCTCTCTGTGTGGGTTTTTCGTGTCCAGTTCATGCAATAGTCCAGGCAAGAGCAGCTCTTGTCCAAATGGCTAACAAACTCCATAAGGAGCCTCTTCAATGCCCATCTTCCTCTTGAAGTAGCTTGGTGCTGCCAGGAGCAGACGTGTCTCATTGTCATGAAAAGCCCTAAGTTATTAAAACATTAAATGCCATATTCTGTAGTCTTTGAAAGATATGAAGACTTCCTATCTGAAATATATCTATCCACATTTAGAAAATCTAACTAACATGACTACAAGCTTGACTATTATCGATGATTATCCATTAACAACCTATATTTCCTAATTATACATTACATTTTTATATGAACTACAAAATCATGATACCTTAATCAAGAGCAGAAATATACATATAACAAGATTGACCTTAAATTTATATCAATAAAGCAAAATCCATACCAATGCAAATTATTCATATCTTTATCATGCATATGTATACACACCATCATACACAAAATATATATGCCTAAGGCTTCTTAAGGAAGTAGTAAATGCTATATACTGTTAAGATGCCATTTGAACTATATACTATCTCATCATGGGGATAAAATTATCAATCCTGTAATTGGGATATGGATAGTTTTCTATTTAAGGTTATTTGACATCAACCATATTTATTTTACAATGAAAGGAAAATAATAATGTCTTTAATAGGAAATGCACTCTAAGTTCGATAGTTCTTTTCTTAAATTTTTATCATATTTATTTATATGTATCTCTTGAGTGCATGCATGTGAGTATGAGCATGCTATGTTGTGAATATGGAGGTCACATGACAATTTGTACCTATAGGGTCTTTTGTCCACTATATAGGGACCTGGGATTGAACCGAGGTTATCAGCTTTAAAAGAATGAACATTTGTCTGCTGAACCATCTCAGTAATCCAAATAACTATTTTGTTTTTTAAAACAAAAACATGCTCTCTTTTCATTTCATTTGATTTTAAAATATTTGATATTTTTATTAGTTCTTTGAGAATTTCATACATGTTTGGATAGTATTGACTCCTTCTCTGAAGTCTTCTCAGATCCACCCTTACTCCTTCTCCCACCGAACCGTGTGTTCTCCTACCCAAGCCAAGTCCAGTTTGTGCTGCCCACATAGTCTTGGCTACATGACCTTCCACTAGTGTATGTGTGATTTCTCAGGATCTGTACTCTTAGAGACAAGTGACCCTCTCTTTCCCAGCAGCTAAACACTGCATGTAGCTCCTCCTCCTGGCTGACTTTTATTATTCTGTTTTGGGTATGTGTTTCCATATGAATTTTAGGAAATTTAAAAAATTTTCTGAGTTGGTTTTATGGGCATAAATTCCTTAAATCTGTTTGTATCATGGAAAGTTTTTCCTTCATCTTCTATTATGAATGATAATTTTGCTGCTGGGTATAATAATTTGGACTAACATTTGTGGTCCTTTAAAACGTAAAGAACAGTCCAAGTCCTGTTTCAAATTTCCAATTGAGATGTCAGGTGTCATTCTGATGTCCTGCCATTGTATGTAACATTCTTTAACTTTTGTTTCTCTCCATATTCTTTCTTCATTCTGTACATTTAGTTTTCTAATTATTATGTGACATAAGGAATTTCCCTCTGATTCTGTTTATTTACTGTTCCATATTCCTCTTGTACCTTAGTGTTTATTTCTATCTGTATGTTTGGGAAGATTTCTTCTATAGTTTTATTGAAAAAATTTTTTGTGCCCTTTCTTCTTCTTCTTGTATACCTATTTTTTGTAGTTTTGATGGTGTTATGCTGTTCCAGGTTTCGTGCATGCTGTACTCCTTAGATTTACTTTTCTTAGACTGTGTGATCCATTCCTCTCCCTTGTTTTTAAGACCAAATATTCTCTCTTTCACTTGATTCAATCCATTGTTGACACCTTCACATGAGTTATTTGTCTCCTCAAATTTCTTTGAGTTTTAGTTTGTTTTGAATTTGCTTCAAAGATTCTATCTCTTCATTAAATTCCATTTGCATATCTTGGATTACTTTTATTATTTTTTTCAGTTGTTTGTGTTTTAATGGTCCTTAGGTGGACATCTGTTCATATCATTATTTGTTTATATCCTTTTTGCTCCCCTTGAAAATATTTGTAATCATTATTTTGAAATAACTGTTTGTGTATTAACCAAGCTGCTTGCCTTATAGAATGCACTAGGTTAATAATTTCTTGGGAAAATATATTGTCTGGGTTATCCAAATTACTTGGGGTTTTGAAATTAGACCTAAACATTTGGAATTAGTCTATTTGGTGTTTTATACTGTAGGTATCTGGTCACTCCTTTATTGAGTGGTTGTTTAGATCCTTGAACTGCTATAACCTGTAGGGTTGTGGACCAACTGTGTGTTAGTTAGTGTTTATTCTTGGATTCACTCTATTTTGACTACTGAATTGGGTGTGTGAAGTTAACTCAGCATAGGAGCACTTCAGATAAGGCTTCACAGTGTGCCGGTGTCTGGCAAAGAATTGAATGAGGTTTTTGGCAGAAAAAGAAAGTGTGTCCACAAGCTACTGGCTGTTATGATCAGACTCCATATAGTGTGGGTACCAAGCAGAATGTTGGATCAGAAAATTGACAGGCAAACAGAAGGGGGAGTAAGTTTTGCCAACATGCCTTTTTCAGTTTTGAGAGACATGAACAAATTAAGTACAACTATGCCTATTCCAGAATAAATAATTATTTCTCTTTCATCACAAATTCACTGCTAATAATCATTCTTTTGCACTTAGATCTTGTGATGGTTACATTACTTACCAACTTGACGTGATCTAGAATCACTTGAGAATGGAATCTTTATGAGGCATCATCCAGTTAGGGTTTGACTATTGTTGGGTCTGTGGGAGATTATCTTGATAGTGGAAGTATCTGCCAACTGTGGTGGTAAGATTCCCTGCGCAGGGAATATGAACCTGTGTTGGAGGGCCCTGCTGCTTAAGGTTGCAGTCCATCATTTCTGGACAACAAAATGTCACCCAGCAGCAGGGGCTTCCTGATCTCTGCCTGATCTTATTTGGAAACTCTCACTGAGCTTTGTTGTGTGATATTTTGTTTTCTGACAAATAAAGCTTGCCTGGAGATCAGAGGGTGGAGCAAATCACTAGTTAGCTATAGAAGTCAGTACTTGGTGGTACATGCCTTTAATCCCAGCACTCCAGAAGTAGAGACAGATCCTGTATACAGTATCTCAACGTTTTGGACAAGGAATGAGAGGAAGGAAGGAAGTGGTGGCTGCTCCCGGTTCTTTGACCTTCCGGGTTTTCATCCCTATATATGACTCCTGTTTTTTTGGTTTTTTTTTTTTTTTTTGACAAGAATAATTAGATTCAAGATGCAGAGCTTGGATACCTGACTTACCTTAAATAGGACTGTTGACACAGTTCCCTGCAAATGCTCCCCAAATGTCATCCCTATGATAATTAGGTGTTGTGCTGCAATTGTATGAAAGAACAATGCTACCGAAACAAATTAGATGGTGCTCCAGCTGCTGTCCCCATCCCACATCATCCCCTCACTCTGGAATAATGCTGTGCTCTCTCACTGAGGCTGACTCCTGGCAGGTTATTTTCATCATACTTAAAGCTCTGAACTTTGCTCCCTGCTTCCATTCCCTCTTCCTTTCCAGACTGGTGACCAACAATCCCCTAGGTAGCAGGAGACTCACAGACCTAGACATCAGCATCCAAATGTACTCATTTATTTCTGTTTGCGTTCTGATGTGGGCATAGTATGAGCAACTGCTTCCATCTTCTGAGGTCTTGACCTCCGCTCAGTGTTGAGTTTGCCTTCACCAGTGAGCTGAAGTCAAACTTTCACCTTTAAGATATATTTGTCAGACTATTTTAACCATCAGGAAAGGAAACTATGAAAAACTTATATTTAAAAATCATAGATTATATTTTTGACATATTCAATACTCACATAAAAAGTTCTTGGAATCATTAGTTTTTTAATATTTTTTACAAATAAATTACAATTTTACAGTAATTACTGTAATTACACTTGCAATACATACTTCTTTTTGCACCGGTGCTGTGATGTAAGGAACACTGTGCACAATAAGCACAAAGTTATGATGAGCATTGATTCTAACAATGTTCAATTGTTATGTTTTACTAATAAAACTGAGATTTCACTACACCTTGTTATTTATATTCAGGTACTTCATTTTATGTACAAAAATATTGAATAGGCAGCTAATGATGATTGCCAATATAATCTTGTTCTAAACATATCAATCGTCACATTTATTTTTAAAGTATAACATTTAAAGAGCAAAACATATTTATAACTACATATTTTCTTATTTGTGCTAAATATCTAAACATATTAACTTACTTATATAAATTGCTAAACTTATTTACTAAAAGAATACCAACCACTTTTTCAGTGAGTATTCTGAGGACATAGCTCAATACAGTCAGGCTTTTGCAATTAATTAATATACATCTAGTAGATACAAAATAAAGTACATGTTTAAGTGAAAAACACTAGCGATATACTTTCAAATGTCAATGTTGTATTTTCTCTGTATAAAAACCTTATTTAATTTGTCTTAGTTAAATCCATTCATCTGTACTTTTTACAAACTTCTCTGGGGGTGGGGGCACCGACATAGAGCAATAAAGTAGAAGCATAGTCCGCGATGAAAGAACTGGTGATGGGAGCCCCTACTGTAGTGCAAACATAACAATAAAAGAAAACTTATGACAAGAAAAGTTTTGATTAAGAATGACTTCCCAGGCTTATATATTTGAATGTTTAGTCACCAGAGAGTAGAACTCTTTGAAATGTTTGGAAGGAGTAGAAGGTGCGGTCATTTGGAGACAGTATATCACTGGGGTCAGACTCTGAGGTCTCTCTCTCTCTCTCTGTTAGCAGAACAGGATGTAGCTCTTCCTGTATGTCTCCCAACACTATGCCTGTCTGCCAGCTGCCAAGCTCCCTGCTATAATGATAATGGGCTAAGCCCGTGAAACGGTAACCAAGTCCCCAATTTAATGCTTTATTTTTAAAAAGTTGCCTTGGTTCTAGTGTCTCTTTACAACAATGGAATAGTGCCTAAGACAGAAGTCCTCTCCTGAGAGAAGCCTAAGTCTATTGTTCAGATACACTGACATAGCATTGAAGCAACCTGGAAACACAACTGTTTACACTCACAGATATCTTCCCTTTTCAGGCTTAATCAGAGAAAGCTCCATGTACAGGGACTTTTGTGAATGCGGACACGTATAACTCCACAGGATGCTGAGAATAAGTTACAATTCAGTGTTGAGTTCTAAACTAGTCATTTACATTGTACCCTCTAAGGCTCACGAAACATTGCTGCGGGTAGGAAAACTATGAGCATGCTAAAACAAAAGGACGGTCGTGAAATACCATTTTCTGGGAAATTCAAAGCCATTGCAGTCACAGACTTAACAATGGTAATTGCCTTAACTGGACCTGCAAACAGTCCATCAAGGCACAGATTGAAGAGGTGTTCAGGTGGCCCCAAATTACTTCTAAGCTCATTCTTACTGTTAGCTTTAGGGAAAAAGGAATCAGTGTCTTCAGCTGTGTACCCACTAGTGACTCCACTAAGTCTCAGTGGACAGCTCCAATCCAATGGTCAAGCTAAACCAATCCTAAAACAGAGCCAAATGTCTGTTTCTGTAAATGGAAGAGAAGGGAGTGTTACTACACGCAGGAGAGAGAAAAGAGTAGAGGCAGAGAGTAACTAGAATGTATTAAATACATGTATTCAATTATCAAAGAATTAGACTAATAAGTAAATAAATAACACAAATGGAAAAATATTGAAACCAAAGAATTATATATATTCGTGCATATTGTCCACTTATACACTAGGTGTCACTGCAATGCCATCAATGACCTAAAATAGAATGAAACTATCCTGACACAGAAGATAGATTCTTTAAAATATGATAAAGCCAAACTGCCAAACATGTTATTTCAAAATGATGCATTCAGTATAATCATTAAACAAATGTTGTTATTCAAATATTCATGTTACTGGTCTTAGCTTACTAAAAGAAATTTCAGAAAGAATGTCCATATTTAGAGAGCCAAGTGTTTATGTATGTATAACAATTATCTATTTTGTAAAGTGTTGTTATTATTTTGGGGAAAACTTTATATAAATCAAAACCCACTTTAAAGATGTATATGTAAATATGTTTATATGTCATATCTCTTGGTGTTATGGCATCATAGAAACCACTGCTCTCATCTTAAAGAGTATTAGATAGTTTAATCAGGAGCCATATGAGTGACCGTGACCTGGCAACACAGATTTAGGTTATCCCAAATTACATGTTCCAAAATCAAAGCAGAATCATGAACTTTATGGAGTGAAGATTACACATAAAAAATATGTAAAATAAACAAAATTTATAAGAATGACTATACAATTTCCCCTTTATATAGTTACTTTTATTTGATGCGCTACTTTAAATATTTTAGTTAAAAATAGAACGTTTAGTTAAGTTATTGTTGTGTTGCTCTTCCTTTTGTTACTAATGTGTTATATAATTAAATGTATTTAATCTTGGCTAATTATGATATGGAACACATCAGATTGTACATCAACACTGAATTTTGTTATTAGACCTGATGTCTTTTATATAATTTGGATAAGAAGTATTAACTAAAATACCTGAGCATCTTTATTAAGAGTAAATGGAGTCAAAGTTTGATCAAAAATTGGACTTTTTTGTCTCATCTAAATTATATCAGATGATGAGACCATATACAGAAAAACTGGTATCTGTCAAACAACAGTTGAGAGCAAACAGACAGAAAAAAAAGTGAGACGACTGAAAAGACATTTTATCTTTATTTAAAATTTTATTAACCTTAGACCAATAATATGCTATCATTTAGAAATATATCAGGTAGAATTTAATATGTTATCACAAAATTATTTAAGAAACACAAAGATGAGAATTGTTTACCTAACCAGTGTTTTTGGTTGTCACTGAAACTTCAATAAATACATCCAACATCTTCAATGTGCACATGAATGTATCCTGAGATAAGGCAGCTAATGAGAGGAAGTTTATCATCGCTTAGCAGTGAGTTAGAATTACCTGGATACAGTCATGATCTTCAAATTAGAAAGGGGTTTTTAAATTTTTATTTTTTATTACTTTATAAATAATACCAATCAAAATTACCACTTCCTCCCCTCCTCCCACTTCCCTCAGGCTCCCCCCACTACTTCCCCCACCCCCTCCAATCCTAAGAGAAGGCAAAGCACCCTGCCTTGTGGGAAGTCCAAGGCCCTGCCCGCTATATCCAGGCTTAGGAAGGTATGCATCCAAAGAGAATAGGTTCCCAAAAGGCCAATACAAGCAGTAGAGACAAATTCCAGTGCCATTATCATTGGTCCCTCAGTCTGCCCCAAGTGTCTACCACATTCAGAGAGTCCGGTTTAATCCCATGCTCATTCATTCCCAGTCCAGCTGGAGTTGGTGAGCTCCCATTAGCTCAGGCACACTGTCTCAGTGGGTGAACCAACCTCTCATGGTCCTGACTTCCTTGTTCATATTTTCCCTCCTTCTGCTCTTCAACTGGACCTTGGGAGCTCATTCCAGTGCCCCGATGTGGGTCTCTGTCTCTGTCTCCATCTGTTTCTGGACAAAGGTTCTATGGTGATACTCAAGATTGTCATCAGTCTGACTACAGAACAAGGTCAATTCAGGTGCCCTCTCCTCCACTGCCCAGGGTCTTAGCTGGGGTCATCCCCATGGACTCCTGGGAACCCCTCTAGAGACAAGCCTCTTGCCAAACCCAAAATGGCTCCTTCAATTAAGATATCTCCTTCTCTGCTCCCATATCCATCCTTCCACCATCTCAACCATCCCACTTCCCCAAGCTTTCCTTAACCCTCCCCTTCTCCTCTCTCTCTCTCTCTCTCTCTCCTCTTACATCTACCTCCCTCACCCCCATGCTCCCTATTTTTGCCTGGCGATCTTGTCTGCTTTCAATTTCCAGGAGGATCTATATATGTTTTTCTTTGGGTTCATGTTATTACTTAGCTTCTCTAGGATCATGAACTATAGGCTCAATGTCCTTTGTTTATGTTTAGAATCCACTAATGAGTGAATACATACCATATTAATATTTTTGGGTCTGGGTTATCTCACTCAGGATAGTGTTTTCTACTTCTATCCATTTGCATGTAAAATTCAAGATGTCATTGTTTTTTTTACCACTGAATAGTACTTTAATGTGTAGATGTGCCACAATTTCTTTATCCATACTTCCATTGAGGGGCACCTAGGTTGCTTCCAGGTTCTGGCTATTACAAATAATGCTGCAATGAACATACTTGAACAAATGCTTTTGTAGTATGATTGGGCATATTTGGGTATATTACCAAGAGTGGTATTGCTGGATCATGAGGTAAGTTGACTCCCAATTTTCTGAGAATCCACCACACTGATTTCCAAAGTGGTTGCACAAGTTTATATTCCCACCAGCAATGAATGAGTGTTACCCTTATTCCACATCCTCTCCAGCATTAGCTATCATTGGTGTTTTAGCCATTCTGACAGGTATAAGATGGTATCTCAAAGTTGTTTTGATTTGCATTTCCCTTATAGCTAAAGAAGTTGTACATGCCCTTAAGTATCTTTTGGCCATTTGAAAATCTTCTGTTAACAGTTCTTTGTTTAGTTCAGTACCTTATTTTTTTTAATTGGGTTATTTAGAATTTTACTGTCTAGTTTCTTGAATTCTTTATATATTTTGGAAATCAGACCTTAGTCTGATGTAGGGTTGGTGAAAGTCTTCTCCCATTCAGTAGGTTGCCATTTTGTCTTAATGACTGTGTCCTTTGCTTTACAGAAGATTCTCAGTTTCAGGAGGTCCCATTTATTCATTTTTGCTCTTATTGTCTGTGCTACAATTCAACATTAAAGAGAGACATTAAGTGAGAGGGCTGGGAAAGGTTTTTCAAGCAAATGAATGAAAGAGACAAGGTAATAGATACATTCTAATATCTAACAAATTAAATTTCAAACCAAAATTAATCAAGAGGGATAGGGTAGCAAGCTTCATATTCATCAAAGGAAGAATCCACCAAGATAGTATTTAAGTTTTTTACCTTTATGCTCCAAACAGAAAGAAATTGTTGTTTGGCAGTAAAACAACAAAAACAACAACAACAAAATATTACTGAAGCATAAATCACACATTGAACTTCCCAAACTGATAGTGTGGCACATCAGCATCCGCTCTCACCAAGAGACAGATCATCCAGATAAAAACTAGCCAGAAGCACTGGAGCAAGAAGACCTTGTGAACCAAAATACTTAGCAGATAACTACATAATATTTCACCGAAAACAAAAGAATAAGCCTCTTCTTAGTACTTCACAGAACTTTTGCCAAAATGGATCACATACTCAGTCACAAAGGAAGTCTTAACATATACCAGAAAACAATTAACTCCCTGAATCCTATCAGACCAACTTGGATTAAAATTGGTCTTCAAGAATAACAGAAACAGAAAACCTATAAACCCATAGAAGCTTTGAACAGGTGGCTACTGAATGATTTCTGGGTCAAGGAAGGCATAAGAAAAGAAATAAAAGACTTCTAGAATTCGTTGATAGCTAATGCACAACATACCTAAACTTATGGGACACGATGAAAACATTGTGAAAAGGAAAGTTCATTTCACCAAGTGCCCATATATAAAAAAAAATGGAAAAAGCTCATACTTGGACCTTAAGAGCATACTTGAAAGTTCTTTAACAAAAAGAAGTAAGCACAGCCCAAAGAAATGGATATCAGGAAATAATCAATCTGTGTGATGAAATCAATAAAATAGAAACAAAGAGAATAATACAAAGAATCAATGAATTTGTTTTTTTGAGAAGATAGACAAACCCTATCTAAGCGAAGTAAAAGACATAGGGACATGTTGACTGAGATTTCTGTCCCACCAGGTCCAGCAGCCTTTTAGTCCCAAAGAAACACACAGAGGTTTGCATTAATTATAAAATGGTTGGCCTATTAGCTTAGGCTTCTTTTTTTTTTAAGTAAATAATAATTTATTTTAAAAGAGCAGAATACAGAAGTGTTAAACATATTACTAAAAATTTAAGATTCAGAAAATTAAATTGAGAAGTGTTTTGTTAACATTCAAACTTTCTCATTATTTTTAAGTTTAAGAAACTTTTATATGCATAAATATTACCAAAGTCACCAACTAGCTTTTTTTATATGATTTCTCATATCTGGGTCTTTATTCAGTCTGTTGCAATATACCTTTGTTGTAAACCTACACATTTAAACCAGAATCACCCAAATATTAACTAATTCTTTTTCTTTTTTTTGGTTTTTCAAGACAGAGTTTCACTGTAGCTTTGGAGCCAGTCCTGGAGCTAGCTCTTGTAGACCAGGCTGGCCTCAAACTCACAGAGATCTGCCTGTCTCTGCCTCCCAAGTGCTGGGATTAAAGGCGTGTGCCACCAATGCACGGCTTTTATTAACTAATCCTTACACCTAATATTAACTCATATTTCTTGTTTGTGTTAGCCAAGTGGCTTGGCACCTTTTATCAGTGATGCATTCTCATCTTGCTTCCTCTGTGTCTGGGTGATGACTTCAGACTGAGCCTTTTCTTTTCTAGTCGTCCTGCCTATACTTCCTGCCTGGCTACTGGTTAGTCAACATTTGATTAAACCTGGGCAAGTGACAAATCTTTACAGAGTATAAGACCATTGTCCCACAGCAGAGAGAATATCAAAATTAACAAAATCTGAAACAAAAACAACACCTAGGAGATTCAAAGTACAATTGGTTAAGAAATACTTTAAAAACCTGTACTCTATAAAACTGGAAAATCCAAGTATCGTGAACAGTTTTCTCAATAGCTACCACTCACTAAAGCTAAATTTTCCTACCTGTACACTTTCTCTATATCTATTAATATAGTAGTTGAAGTTCTAGCTAGAGAATTAACTCAACTGAAAGAGATCAAGAGGTTATAAATTGGAAAGGAAGAATTCAAAATTTTGCTATTTAAAGTGATATAATGGTATACAAAAACAAATCCAAACATTCTAGCAGTGAATTTCTACAACTGTTAAATCCATTTAGCAAAGTGTGTAGTTGCAAGATTAACACACTCACACACAAACACATACACACCGAAAACAACAACAAAAAAAATCAGTAGCCCTCCTATATACTGATCAAAAAAATGAAAACTGAGAAAGACATCAGGGAAGCAACATCCTTCACAGCAGCTACACATAGGACAAAATATCTTGGAGTAACTCTAAAAGTGTAAGAGAAGATTTTATGTTAAGAACTTCAAATCTTTAAAGAAAGAAATTTAAGAAGATATCAGAAGATGGAAAGACCTTCTATGCTCATGAATCTCTAGGATTAATAAAGTAAAAATGGCCATCCTATCAAAATCAATCTACAGATTCAAAGTAATCCCCATCAAAATCCCAACACAATTCTTAACAGACCTTGAAACGACAAGATATGGGGGAAAAAAGCCAAGGATAGCTTAAACAATCTTATACAGTAAAATAACTTCAGGAGGCACCATCATCCCTGGTTTCAAGCTGCCTGACAGAGATAAAGTAATAAAGAAAACCATGGTATTGGCATAAGACAGACATGTTGATCAATGGAATCAAATCAAAGATTCAGACATAGACCCACACTTCTATGGTTACCTGAATTTTTATAAAGGAGCCAAAAATACACACTAGAAAAAAGAAAACATCTTCACTAAATGGTATTGGTCTAACTGAATGTCAATACCTAGAGTAATACAAGTCGATCCTGTTTTTATCACCTTGAAGAAAGCCCAGGTCCAAGTGGATCAAAGACCTCATATAAAACCAGAAACACTAAACCTGATAGAAGAAGCATGGAGAATTATCTTGAATTCATTGGCACAGGTGACAACATCCTAAAGAGAACAGATATCATAGACATGAAAAACAACCATTAATAAATAGGACCTCATGACACTAAAAGCCTTCTTTAAGGCAAAGGACACCATCAATTAGACAAAATAATAGGCTACAGAATAGGAAACACTTTTCATCAACTCCACCTCTGATAGAGGACTAATGTTCAAAATTTGCAAAGAACTCAAGAGACTATATATAAAGAAAACAAACAATCCAATTAAAAATGGGACAAGAACTAAATACAAAATTCTCATAGGAAAGAAAATGGGTAAGAAGAACTTAAAGAAATGTTCAACATCCTTAGCCATCAGGGAAATAAAAACCAAAACTACTTTGAGATTCTATTTACGCCTGACAGAATGACTAAGGTTAATAACTCAAAAGACAACTCATGTCTTTGGGATGTGGACCAAGAGCAGAAGTTCTCCATTGCTGGTTACAAGGTCAACTTGTACAACCACTATGGAAATTAATTAGGTATTTCCTCAGAAAACTGGAAATTGATCCACTTCTAGACCAAGCTATACCACTTATGGGCATATACACAAAGGATGCTCTATCCTACCTTAAAGTTACTCAGCTATGTTCATAGTATCTTTATTCATAATCACCAAAAATAGGAAATAACCTAGATGGCCCTCAACAGAGGAATGGCTAAAGATATAATACATTTACATAATGGACTATTATTTAACTGTTTAAGAAATAATGACATCAGGAAACTTGAAGGCAAAAATATGGAATTAGAAAAAATTCAACTTGAGTGAGATAACCCAAACCCAAGAAGATAAACATGGTATTTATTCATAAGTGGATATTGACTATTAAGTCAGTGAAAATAATGCTACAATTCACAAACCCGGAAAAGTTAAATAAAGAGTGGGTCTAAGGGGTATGCATGTATCTTCCTAGGAAGGTGAAATAGAACAGATTTTGTTACTGGACTTGGGGTAGTTGGGACTCAGGTTGGGGAGAGTAGAGACAGATGGTGGGAAGGAATACTGAGTGAAAGTACTGAAATTCTCTGTGCTGGGTAGGTGGTTTTGTGAAAACCCAATCCAGTAAAAATTACCAGAATTTTTTGAGGGTGACCCCGGCAACGACTCCTTTAACAGAGGAATTAGAGCCTGGACTAGTCATTCTCTGTGATCAGGCAAGGGTTCCATGGGAATTAAACAGTAAACCAGCCATAAAACCTTTGATTTATAATCTATCCTGCCTGTAGGATGTACTGGGTAATGAACATGCAGATTTGTGGGAGTGGTCGACCAATGATGGGTCTAATTTAAGGCATATGCCACAATGGAAGCCCATGCCCAACACTGCCTGAATGACCAGGAATTGGAGGCTTGATAGCCCAGAGACCTATAATAGAAAAAAGTCAACAAAACAATTCTCAATGATATCCTCAATATCCTTATATACTTGTAAATCACTGCCTAGCCCAGTTGAAATCAGAAAGGCCTCCCCCAGCAGCTAATGGGATCAGATACAAAGACTCATGCCCAAACATTAGGCAAAGAGAGAGCCTAAATTGGAATTCTCCATCAGGTTCCTTCCCTTGGAGCTCTATGAGCCCCATGGAAGAGGAGGAGGAAGAAATGTAGGAGCCAGAGGGATCAGGGATATCAACAAAGCAGAGAGCATAGGGACTCACAGAGAGTGAAGAGCAATCACTGAGCCTGCATGTGTCTGAGCTAGGTCCTCTGCTCACACGCTGTTGTTTAGTTTGGGGGACTCCTAACAGTTAGAGACAGGGTGACTCTGACTCTTTTTCTGTTCTTGGAAGCTTACTGATCTTACTATGTTGACTTAAGCAGCTGCATATGAGGGTTTATTCCTAGTTTTAGTCCATTTTGTTATGCAGTGTTCAGTTGATACCACTACAAACCAACTTTTTCCCGCAAGGAAATGGAGAAGCAGTGGATCTGTGAGAGAGGAGTTGGGGGAGGGGATGCTGCAGTTGGGGTGTTTTGTATAAGAGAAGAATAAATTTAAAAATATAAATCAAAAGAACACTTACTTAGAAATTAGTAAATTTGCAATAATTATATTACAAAATATAATCATATTCAGACAGCTTGTATTCATCATCATACATAAGAAATATTTTAATATACCAATATTTTGAGCATCATTTTTGTTGAGTATGTATACATATATAAAATAATCACTATGAGAAGGAAACACCATGAAGATCCTCAGAAAATATATATGCATATGTTTAACCTTAATAAAAACCTTACGTTTCCCAATTTTATTAAAAGGATCTTGAAGAATTTATTAATTTATATGACTTGTTATATGCAAATAAGCAAAAAATTATAAAGATATATATTCATAATTTACCTTAGATAGAAATCCTTGTGAAAAATCTACATACCTAACAATAAAGGTTTATGAAACACTTACTATACCCAAAGATAACATTTTAATGGGTTACAATTTTTACAGTACTAGGTTACAAAATGGCACATTATTTATCAAGCCTTAATATATGACCATAATATTTAAATTTTCACGTATATTTTAATTGGATGTGCCAAAAAAAATTTTAGCACATATTAAAAAATGAATTTAAAAAGAACTGAAGTGGCCATTGTTGTTAAATCTTTGACATAAACAACATAAAGAAACAACCAAAGTTGTCTCAAAACAATCAGATACATGACACAATTACATGAAATTAAAGGCATCCAGTTAGAAAAAAAAGTCATAAAGCTCATTTCTATTTTCACTTCTTCAAGATGTGAGAAAGGTCCAGTACCAAAAGATCAAAAGTTGAAGTTTGTCATATAGACTTAAGGTTTTCATTCTCTGTCTCTCTGTCTCTCTGCCTCTGTCTCTGTCTCTCTGGAGCTGAAGTAGAAGTGGCCATACTTCCTAAGCAAGCTAATTCAAAGAAACAAATTAAAAACAAGAAAATATTAGTTATTCAATGAGGTAACAGTTGAGGATCAAGGAACAAAGATGTAGTAAAGCCCTCAGGTCTTTAGTGTCCTGAAGTAAGACCAACATTTAAGTAGAAGGCCTATAAGCAGTCCTGGCCATGTTGTAGTTAATTATTGACTCATCAGTATCTGGGTGAGTCTCATCCTGTCAATCGAAACTGTGTTCAGGGAAGGACAGTCACCCTCTTCTGGTGCCCTTTCCTTTTCCCAACACAAATTTCTGGAGAAATTCCATTATCTTTAGGTCTCATTATTTCAATGTCTTATAGCCACATTGAGAGGTATAAGAGTTTCTCTAGAATCTTTATATCTTCTACACTCCTTAAAGTAGACTGGGAATCAGGTTTTATAAAGGTCTTCACCAAAAAGTCATCTCTTACTATTTATGACTCAGGAGTGAGTATGGATGATTCTGGGAAAATGTCTATTTTCTTTTTCTTTTTGTTCTCTTTTCTTTCCTCTGTGTGTGTGTGTGTGTGTGTATTAGTGACACTAAGACACTTAATATATTTTTGGTTAGAAAAACAGAAACAAAAGCCCAGTCAAATAATGTACCTGCTGGAAGCTGAGTGACAGTGAAAATCCCTGGAATGTGAATGTGGGGCTCAGTAACACATGCTTGACTTCATTTGGTTCATAGCCTGCAGGGTTTCCCTAAACTACAGGAACCTCAATGAAGGTCAACCTGAGTATTTCTTTTTTTAACTTTAAGGCTAAGTAATTTTATGACTAGCTTGTATAATACAAATGTGTTACCTTAAGCAGAATCAAGCGGGCAAAAGAGCTGCTCAAGGAGCACTATAATTAAAAAATGAAGAAGCAAGGTCTGAGAAAGAGAAACATAGAGAGTTACTTTATTTTACCTTCAGTGGATAAAATTTTAATCCCACAGATTTAAGGACAAAGATGATTGACCTAAATTCTGGCCAAATTAGATCAAGCTTTAGTCTAGTATACATCAGTGCTGAATCAGAGTCTGTCTCCCTATAAAGGTGATTCCTGAGATGAACCTAGCTTCAATTTCTCGAGCTTTCTTTATAGCGCAAGACAATCGGGTGGAAGAATTTGCACTTGAGTGTCATTACAAATGGGAGATCAGGCAATTAAGAAAAACTTATCGTGGAACAATGGGAACAGAACATTTCTGACAAAAGGTGGTTCTCTCTCCAACATTACTCGGAGAGAGAACAGCAAAGTTCTTGAGAAACATAAACTCAAGTTTTATAGTAAAAAGAAACTTTTTTACTATAGACTAAAGACTCAAAATGGCTTCTAGAAACAAAGTAGAAACTGACTGGTTTCTCAATAAACTCTAAAATTGCTATTATTCTTCTTATTTATTATTATTATTATATCCTTTCGCATCTAATTTAACTTACAAGTAATTTTTTGAGAAGCATTTTATCCATTACTGATTTTAAGTTGCTGTTGTTAACAGATATTTTGCATTTTAATTAAAAGAAGCTTCTTTGCTTTTTTTTTTCTTCTTTAAATATTGCCTAGCACTTTGTTAAGTGAGCAAGGTATATAAATTTGGAGATGTTATCTTCAGATTTCCTTGTTTTCTTCAAACAATTGCAAGATAAAATTATCATGTAAAGCCAGCTAGAGTACCCATCGTAGTTCACCTCTAACATTTTCTCTTTTTGGAAACATATATATACATATATATAAAATATATAGTTACATATACATTTATATGAACATATAATAGATACATCCATATATAGGCATATATGTGTGTGTGTGAAATATATATTTTTGTCCTGGAAAAATAGCCTGCCTATACTAGCTAGAGAATATGTATTTTTGGTTAGTGGTTTTATGTGCTGTTTTGGGGATTGACTTTTTAAGATTTAACTCTGAGGTTGTCTTCTCCAACTGTGTCTTAGGCTATCTTGAATATTTACAGAATGTGAAGGGGCTCAAGACACTGTGTGAACAATCCCTCATTTGTTTCTATTTGGGTGAACCAATATAATTTCTTCTGATTGAAGTATGTTTGTTGGGTTTCCATATGAAGTCACCGCATATCATTGGGTGCTACAGCCAACATCTCTACACTTTGAGTGAGAGGGAATGAGTACCTCTTATCTTCACACCTTTATTACCAGATGCTCATAAAATTTATAAGCTAAACACTTGGCAAGATCACAGGGGCAACACAGAATTAAGGTTTTGAGGAAGAATGTAAGGGGACAAAGGCCAAATAATAATAAATCGAAACATTTAAAAGACAATGAAAACAACACAAAACAAAAACCTTCAGGGTTCGAAGAGCAAACAAAATACCCAAAGCAGGGGAAAAAGCCAGAATTTAACTGCCTTTGAACAACAAAAAATAAGCAACCAAAACAGAATGTTTACTTTCAAAGTAAACAACAAACCAGATACCTTAAACCAAACACTTTGAAACAGAAGGAATAGGTGTCTATCAAAGTAGGATACTTCTTAACTGACTCAGAATAAACAAAATGGACTGTTGACCAAACAAAGGACAGTCTTCGCCTCATGGAGGAAACAACTAATTTCCACTTAAGGGGTCAAATGGTGGGTAAGAGGGAGCCCTGTGCAGGCACCCAATGCAAACCTGTTGATTCATTCAGTGAAAATGTGGGTTATTCCTGGTGCAAACTGTTGAACACCAGAATGGTCCATGTAAAATCCATAGCTCTCATCTTAAAATGCATAAGAGACAATTGATTCTGGGGTTATTTGGGGTGACCATGGCCTGGGAACACATATTTCGATTAATCCAGTGTTCATGTCACAATGAGGAAGCACTTTCATGAAAGATTTACAGTTTTACAGAACAAGGAAACTCATAAAAGACACACAAGTTTAAAATACAATGGTGGGTCCATCAGAGAAGCAGATACTTTGAGATAGGGTGGGAGCTCTTCTGTAGGCCCAAGCTGCTGTCTCATGACAATTTTAGCTTAGATTGTTCATAGCTAGTCTTCTGGTAAGTTAAAAGCTTCTAATAGATTTTTATTTATGATCTTGAGATGTTAGTTCCAAGCTAATAACTTTTAAGATGCTTATTTACTACCATGAGGTGTCAGCTCAGATCAGAGTGGGTCAAGAAAAGGTTGTTCCAGAAAGCTGAAAGTAGGTCAAATTAAAGGAATTACATTCTAAACTCAGAAAATTCCAATCTTTTCAAAGTACTAAAATTTCAGTTGGTCCTTCACTCCCTGTACATTACAGGAGCACTGTCCAGGCACTTTTTTGGTCACCGCCTGACACAGCTTCTTGTTGGAAATTTTTGTTCACAGTTGCATCCAAGAGGCAGATAAGCAAGAATTCTCTGTTCAATTGTTGGAAAACATGTTTAATGAAAATTATCTATTTGATAAGAACTATTTGTTGAGCATAGCTGTAGCTTCTTCCGAAAACAATAAAATAGAAATTAAAGTCATCTGAAGAAACAATAGCATATGAAGATCATGAAATCAGGGGCAACTGACTGGCTGGGATTGATACTCTAAGAGTTGATAAGATACTTGAGAAGACAGCACAAATATAGTCTTAAAGAGAAATGCATTTGTGCTGCTTTATGTTCATAGCATCAGCATCATACCATCAAATCTGTAAGGAATTTAACAGAGAGTTAGAGTTAGTACTTTCTAATTTTCACATTTTTGTTGCCAGGGGAAATCCTATTAAGTGGTTGGTTTTTTTTAGTGTTTGATCCTGATTGTGTTATTTATATGTGTTTGTTTTTCTTGCATTTTTGTTGTGTTAATTTGACACAACCTGGAGTTATATAAGAAGGAAATTCAAAACTAAGAAATGTCCTTATCATATTGACATTCAGGCAAGTCAATGGGGCATTTTCTTGGTTGATGATAACCATGAAATGGCCTGGCTCACTGTGGATGATGTCATCCCTGGGAGGGCTGTCTTATAATGTATGAGAAAGTCAGGAGGAGCAAGTCAGTAAGCATTTTCTCCATAGTCTCTGCATAAGCTCCTGCCTCCAAGGTTCTGCTTTGGTTTCCTTTCATGATAGTCTATAAAGTGGAAGCTGAAACAAACCCTTTTCTTCCCACATTGTGCTTCTTTCTGGTTCTTTTCACAATAGAAACCCAGCTAAGACACACGTTAACTTTCTAGGGAAGATGTACCTACTGGTGCATTAGCACCATAATGAATGTGGAGTAGCATACCACCTTTTGATTGAATTTAAGATGTGATTGACCGGAGGAAATTCCATGCCTACTAATGTAATGCTGATCAAAATTTTTTTTGGTGGAACTACCATCATTGTTTTGTTCAATGAACATACTGTCAAAGTGCCTTTTCAATACTTTTGTTTATTTTCATAGCCCCATGTTGCTCTTATTATTGAACAAAGAAATGTCCATTTAAAATTTGCAATGCAGAGATACTTGTCAAATGTTGAGAATAAAATGCTGAGTACTCAACACTGTAGAATAGCTTCTCCTTTACTATGGCTGGGGGAACATGCCAGAAGAATATACAATGCAAATGTAAGAAGTGGAGGATGTGGAGGAGTACTATAAAATACTGTCTTTTGGATATGATTTGGTTATTACTCTTATGATTTCATAGCAGCCATGGTTATCTACCCAAACCTTCACAAGATGAGGTTAATCAAGATTCTTTCATGGATAAGGGGAGATGGCCTCCAGGAATCACCCCTTATTGTAGAGATACTTACAGGCAGAGATAAAAAAAATGTCTTTTGTGGAGGGTGTTTCTACTGACAGATGCCAGATGCTCCAATGGGCACTCAACATCCATGCATATATGGCAGCACTAATTCGACTTGATGGGTTATCAGAAAACTTTTTATATAAAGACATGGTACTGTGAGAAGTGCCTGTTTTGGGAATACGAGTGAGGGAAGAAACTGGGAGTGAAATAGTCTCATAATTCATTATATACATGTAAAAAAGCTATCAAAAATATAAATTACAATAAAAAGAAAATACATGAATGAAAAATTATCCACATCATTGATTCTGTTTAATTAGAGAGTACCTAAAAATGATAAATACAATTTTCCAATAAATAAGCAAATCACATGAAAAAACAGAAAATATGTATTACTTAGATTGCATAGTAAAGAACATAGCCCATCTCCCAAGATACTGGGACCATAGAACTATCAGGAAGATACAAGTTCAATCAGAGGGAGAAACAGAAGACCTGGCCAGTGGCTGCTGGGTCTGAGTATTCCTGAATAATCTTGGTGACCACCTGCAGATCTCACTTGATAAATGTGTGTTCAAACAATTTCACATTCTTAGTTAACTTGGAATGCCAAAAGTTCTTCAAGTATTCAAGAAACAGATCCATTATTAGTTAGAAGATTTTGAAACACCCCTCCTCCAACCTATGGGTTTGAAATTTGATATACTTCCTAGACAAATTATTTTAAACTTCTTCTTTAATTTTCATGTTTTTTGGTGTCTTACATAAGAAAAATTTGCCCAGATGCAAGTGACCAAAGTTTTCTCCTAAGATCAATACCCAGTGGTGTGAAGTATTTAGTGTGTATTGCTTTACCTCATCGCTTTGTCCAACCTTGATTTAATTTTGCAAATGAAAATGCTGGCATTATTTTTTCACATGTGGATTTCCAATTCTTCAGTCATAATTTAATGAAGAGTCTACATTGTACTCTAGGCAAAAATCAATTGAATATAAGATTTCATTCTGGGCTATTATTTCTTTTCTTTCTTTGTATTCTTTTTCTGTTTTTCTTTTCATCTCTTCTCTTCTTTTTTTTTTTTTTAAAACAGGGTTTCTCTTTTTACCCCAGGTCATCCTCAAACTAGTTTTGTAGACCAGACTGTCCTTGAACTAAGAAATCATCCTGCCTCTGCCTCCTAAGTACTAAGATTAAAGGCATGTGCCACCATCGACTCTCTGAAAGTCAGGGTGAGGAGTTTCTTTTCTTTTATATTTCAATTTTATGCATATGAGTGTTTTATCTGTATGTATGCTTGTGCACCTCTATGTGTCTGATACCTGCAGGTGCCAGAAGAAAGTATTGAATCCTCTAGAACTGGAGTTACCATGTGGATCCTGGAAATCAAACTTGTGCTCTCTGGAAAAGACTGTCAATGCTTTTAACCACTGAGCCATCACTCCAGCCCATATGGAGAATCTTTGCTATTCCACTGGTTTTTGCACCTAGATTTGAAAAACGTCTACACTGTTTCAGGCTTATTTTTAAAAGTACTTTGAATGGTTTGAGCCTCTTTTTTTTTTGCATTTTGGTTTTTGTGTTTCTTTTAATGCATCCCAACACCAATTTCTTCTCCTACCACTCCTCCCAGTCCCAGCATCCCTACCTCCCATCTCCTCCAGATCCACTCTTGCTCCACTTCCCTTTAGGGAAGAGCAGGTCTCCCAGGGATATCAACTAAACTCGGCATAACAAGACACAGTAATACTAGGCTCAAACTCTCATGTCAAGACTGTGCAAGTCAACCTAGTAGGAGAAAGTATTCCAAGAGAAAGAAAACAAATCAGAGACACCTAATGTCTACTTTAAGGAGTCCCACAAAAACACATAGTTAACAGCTGTAACATAAATGCAAAGGACATAGCACGGACACATGTAGGTTCTGTGATTGCCTCTTCAGCCTCTGTGAGCCACTATGAGCCCACTTAGTTGATGTCTGTGGGACTTATTCTCCTTGGATCCTACATCCCTCTGATTCCTACAATTTTTCCTTTCCCTCTTCCACAGGGTTCCCTGAGCTCCAACGGGGAGGATCTGATGGAGGTCTCCAATTTGAGCTCTCTCTCTGCCTAATGTTTGGATGTGGGCCTCTGAATCTGCCCCCATCAAGTGACAGAGGAAGCCACTCTGACTTCAGCTGGGCTGGACAACAATCAATGAGTACAGCTGAACATCATTAGGAATCATTTTATTCATGGCTTTTTCTATCATAGGTCTCTGTGCTTACTAACTCAAGTTCCTGGTAATCCAGGCAGCATGGCGACCCTCTCATGCATGGGCTCCAATTAGATCTGACATTTGTTGACCAGTCCAACAAGTTCTGCCCCTCCTTCCATTGCCCAAAACATCTTGAAGGCAGGATACAATTTAGGTTCAAGGTTTTGTGGCTCAGTTGGTTACCTAGATAGCCATGGCGGCTATGAATTCATGAGAGTAATTGCTGAGTCATATCCAAAAGACAGCATTTTATAGTACTCCTCCACATCTTCCACTTCTTACATTTCCTTTATATTCTTCTGCTATGTGCCCACAGCCTTAGTAAAGGGGAAGCTATTCTACAGTGTTGAGTACTCAGTGTTTTATTCTCAACATTTGACAAGTATCTCTGTATTGCAAATTTTAAATAGACATTTCTTTGCCCAATAATAAGAGCAACATGGGGCTATGAAAATAAACAAAAATATTGAAAAGGCACTTTGACAGTATGTTTATTAAAAAAAAAAAAAACCACTGGAAGCCTTGACCAGTTACAGAGGATTGCTGATGCAAGATCCATATTCTTGATTACTAGGAGTCCTCACTAGGGTCACCCTCATGGAATCCTGGGAATTTCTACTCCACTAGGTTTCCACATCACCCCAGAAATCCTACAATCAATTCTAGTTGTTGCTCCCCATACTCTCTCTTTCCATTTCTTTCACTCAAAATGATTCCTTCTCCTCTAATTCCCACCAACCCCAATCCACCCAAAAATCTACACTCTTTCTCCTTCACAGGGAGTTCCATGCATGCCCTTTAGAGCCCTCCTTGTTTCTTAGCCTTTCAGAGTCTGTGGCTTATGCATGGTTATCATTTATTTAACAGCTAATATCCACTTAGAAGTGAATACATACCATATTTGCCTTTCTGGATCTGTGTTTCATCACTCAATGTAATTACTCAGTGAATGTAATCATCACTCAGTATGATTTTTTTTAAGTTCCATTCATTTACCGGCAAGTTTCATGATGTCATTTTTTAACAGTGGAGTAATACTTCAATGTATAAATGTACAACATTTTCTTTACTCATTTTTTTGTTAAGGTACATCTAAGTTATTAATAAGTTCTGGCTATTATGAATAAAGTTACACTGTTGACAAAGAATTGTTGTAGTAGGATGGAGCATTCTTTGGGTGTATGATCAAGAGTGGTATAGTTGAATCTTGAGGCAGATTGAGTCCCAGTTTTCTGAGGAACTACTACATTGATTTCCATAGTGGTTGTACAAGTTTGTACTCCCACTAGCAATGGTACAATGCTCTCCTTTCTCTACATTCTCATCAGCATGAGCTGTCACTTTTGATTTTTATATTAGCCATTCTCACAGTCGTAAGGTGGAATCTCATGGTAGTATTGATTTTTATTTTATTTTCCTGGTGGTTGAAGATGTTGAATATTTCTTCAGTTATTTAAATTTCCTTTATTGAGAAATCTGTTTAATCTGTACCCCCTTTAAAACACAGATTATTTATTTTCTTCATGTCTTGCTGCCTGACTTCCTTACATGTTTTGGACATTAACACTCTATTGGATGTGGAGTAGGGGAAATTTTTTCCCATTTTGTAGTCTACTGTTTTATCCTATTGATAGTGTCCTTGACCTTACAAAAATCTTTTAATTTCATGAGGTACCATTTATTAATTGTTGACTTTAGTTTCTGTGCTATTTTGTTGTTCTGGTCAAAAAGTTCTCTATTGTGCCAATGCATTCAAAGTTATTCCCTATTTTCTCTTCTATCAGATACAGTGTGTCTGGTTTTGTGTTGAGGTCCTTGATCAAGAGGAACATGAGTTTTGTGTAGAATCACAGATATGGATCTATTTGCATTCTTCTACATACAGATTAGACCACCACAAGTTGTCAAAGGTGCTTTATTCACAGTGTCTTTCTAGCCTCTTTATGAAAATCAGGTGTCCATAGGTGTGTGGATTTATATCAGGCTTGTTAACTCCATTCCACTGATCAACACCTCTATTTTTGTGTCAATACCATGTAGTTTTTATTAACATACATTTGTAATACACCTTAAAATTAGGGATGGTGGTATGGAAATTCCATTTTGATCAGTATTTTTCTTAGCTAATCTGGGTTTTTTGTTTTTCTATGAAGTTGAATATTGTCCTTTCAAGATTTTTAAGTAATTGTGATGGGGTTCTGATGGGGTTTGTGCTGAATCTCTGGATTACTTTTGGTAAAATGGCTTTTTTT
>PVIU01017517.1:0-41659 GCA_004026605.1 Ondatra zibethicus
ACACCTTCCTAGGCCTGAATGGAGACGAGAGGGCCTTGGGCTTCCCACAGGGCAGGGTAACCTGCCCTCTCTTAGGACTGGAGGGGAAAAGGGGAGGGGGAGTGGGGAAGCGGGAGGGAAATGGGAGGAGCGGAGGAGGTGGAAATTTTGAATGGTACTATTTATAATGCAATAATAAAAAATTAAATGTGGAAAAAAAGAAATAAAAATGTAAAGAGTGAAAACAAAGGCACACACACTCTTAACCTAGTTGTGCCCCCTCCTAGAATATATCCATTACTAAAAAATTAAAAAAAAATCTGTAGCCACTGTTGTCATTTTCTTCTCTTGCCAGTCATCCAGTCATTTTCCCTCATGTCATCTCACTTCTCCCCTGTGACTCCTTTGAAACCCCTCCTCGTCCAAAAATGATAGACCCAGAGGGCAGAGACTATGGGTGTTCACTTAAACAATCTTTTGCTCTTCATTGAACACCTGATATGTAAACACTTTCCATCTCCTTGAGACTCTACTTCCAGATAGCTTCTAAAATACGGCACCTATTCTGAACCTCTCTTGGGCATCCCAGTCCAGCATTTTGTCAGTAGTACTCCCCTATCCTGGCCACTGTATTTAAGCCATAAAGATAGTATTTGAAAATGAATTCACAAACATGTAACTGTATTTAAAAATCATGGGCGGGTAAGACTGCTTAGTTGATAAGGGAGTTTGCCACCACATGATGGCCTGAGTTAGATCCCTGAGGTCCCTCCCACACAGCAGGAAAAAATTCGTTTCTGTAAATGTTCTCAGACCTTCACAGGTGTTCATGGTCCTAAGCATCCTACCTACCCACACAAACTGAATAAAGTGTTGAAAAAATAGAACTTCTAGCTTCTCTTGAGAAATTGGAGTGTTTGAACAGAAACACACAAAGTCCCTTCTAACACCTGGCTAGGGTATGCAGTAGTGCTGCCGCTTTAGACACCACACAATGGGACTGTGAGAACTAGAGGACAAGGGACAGGGACACTAGCACGTACATCTGTGTCAGCAGGTCAGAGAAAGAGTCTCCAACAAAGTAGCATTTGAACTTTCCACCGTTTGAACCTGCTGCTCTGTACTTAGAAGAGGATGCAGGGAATAGAAGAGGAAAGGCAGAAGGAGCAGCAAGGAAGTCTTCTGAGGCACAACTGAGGCTGGCTGCTTAGGGAGACAGCAAGGAGTTAGAGGAAGTCAGTGGTCAGCAGTGAGTTTTGGAAGATAAATGTCTACAAGGTGTCAGTCTCCTGGAGATGGCTAATCCAGCTTCCAACATGCAAAACCCAGAAACTTCTCCTTTTAAAATGTAATGGGCATTTCTTTTTTTCACTTAATCTTGCTCAATCATTTAATTATTTGATATTATGGACTTTTTGTTTGCTTGTTTTGATTTGTTTTAGAGACAGTCTCACTGGGTAGTGCTGACAGGCTTGAAACCTGCTACATAGACTAGGTTTGCTTTGAACTTCAAGTATTCCTCCTGTCTCTGCCTCCTGAGTGTGAGGTTACAGACATGTGTCACCATGCCAGACTCCATTTAATACTGACAGCCCCCTGCCCTTGGAACTCATTTACTATTCCTCATGTTTCAGACTATTCCTTCATATTCTCATTTACTATTCCTCATGTTTCAAACTATTCCTTCATATTCTCATTTGTGGCTGTTATTTTTGGTCAATTTCTTAAACTATCAGGTGTCCCATGATTTCATTATTAGCCTCTTTGCTTTTTTTAAAAAATACTTATTTATTTATTATGTATACAATGTTCTGTCTGTGTGTATGTCTGCAGGCCAGAAGAGGGAACCAGACCTCATTACAGATGGTTGTGGGCCACCATGTGGTTGCTGGGAATTGAACTCAGGACCTTTGGAAGAGTAGGCAATGCTCTTAACCACTGAGCCATTTCTCCAGCCCTGCTTTTTATACATTCTCTTGGATTTATACTTAGAGCCATCCTCCTTTATGCTGATGATTCTGGACTATCTATTCATGCACAATGTTAAAATTTATCACTTGTTAAGAGTACAGATGTGTGTTTAGTTTTTATTAAAAAGTTATTTTACCACCTTGGTTGAATTTTCCATATAGAGTCCCCCCCGCCCCCCGGTTTCTCTCTGTAACAACAGCTCTGGCTGTCCTAGTGTCCTAGAACTCGCTCTGTAGACCAGGCTGGCTTCGAACTCATAGAGATCCGCCTGCCTCTGCCTCCCAAGTGCTGGGATTAAAGGCATGCGCCACCACTGCCTGGCTAATATCTTACTCTTAAAAATAAAAGTTGGTAGGATGCAGAGATCAGTAGTTAAGAGCAATTGCTCTTCTGGAGGACATGATTTCAGTTCCCAGCATAGTCAGCTTACAAATGATTGTAACTTTAGCTCCAGGAGATCTGACACTTGCTTCTGGACTCTACGGGTACCTGCACACATGTACACATACACACATACATATAGCTAAACAATAATAAAATATTCTAAAAGTAAGCAAGGCCTCACTGGCAGAGTGCTGATAAGATGCAATGCCCTTTTGTTAACTTACAACCAAAAACCAAATGATGATACCAGAACGAGGAAAAAATAAGGAAGTGGTTGCATGACAAAATATTTGAACTTCTGCTTAAGAATAACTGGGTTAAAAAAAAGCTATACATAAGAAAAATAGGAAGATTAGAAATGGTTGTCAAGAAGGATGGTGGCAGTGGTTGTTTTTCTTCTCTTTTCATAAAGAAGATTAAAGTTATAATGTGCTTTCAATTTTTAAAGAAGAAAAAAAAGAGGAGGCAAGAGAAAGGAGGGAAGGAAGGAAACTAAACAAGGCAGCGAAGGAAAACACCACCGTGGGAACAGAGTCAAGCACACAAACAGATGTTTTGCGTAAGCTACATTTTAGAGACATCTGCCTTTGTGCAAGACTTGAAAAGTAGAGCTGTGGTCAACAAGTTTTTCTCTTCATGAGGGGTGGGGCTTAGGGGAAAGTGAGCTGTGAAGAAACCAACAATTACAACTCACAGGGCAGAGAAATACAAAGTTTTCTAGGTTAACTTCTATGTTCATCGCCTACCTCTCTGCCCCAAATACCTTCCAGCAGCAGTGTCCACTAGTCAAACAAGGAAGAACTCTTGTCTTTTTGTTTTCAGTTTTATTTTCATATCTGTTAGTATTCAGGCATCTGTACTGGCCTGACCTTGGGTACACGTCCTCAGCTGTAGCCACTAAGAGCACCTCCTGTGCACATTCATTACGCTTCCTTTTAAAAGGGCCCTGCCCACCTCCCATCTCTCTCTCTTTCTGTCTCTGTCTGTCTCTCTCTCCTCTCTTCTCTTCTGCCACCCCTGTCCCCAGAAGACAGTCTCCCATCTCTCCTCCCCCCTTTTCCTATTCACTTTCCCCCAATAAAAAAAATCTCTTCACTTCAGCTCTGTCGCATGGTGTCTTTCTCTTGCACCACTTTTTTTCAAATTGTAACAATATGTATAATTGTTTTGCCTAAATGTGTGTATGCATGTGCACTGTATGCATGCTACATGCCTGATGCCAGGCAAAACAGGGTGTTGGATCCTCTGAAACTAAGGCTACAGATAGCTGTGAGCTGCCATGTGGGTGCTGGGAATTGAACCCAGTACTCTTTAACCAGCTAAGTTACTCTCTAGTCTCTGCCCATGTCTTTTTATTTAAGTGACTGAGGTTCTTTAGCATCAACAACATTTAACTCTTAGGCAGAGCTATCCCACCCTTGTGGGAGAACAGATGAGGTAGAACTTACTGCCTAAAGCTGTCTTCTTCCTTCTCCCCTTCTTGTTCTTACTCTAAATAAAAAAGCTTATCATATGCAGAAAAACTTAGGTAAAAGCAAAGATAATACAATTATTGATCTGCTCTACCGCCTTGTGTCTTATGTATATTCAATTTCATTTCTGTTTAGTTAGATGAATATTTTAGGTCTATATTGTTTGCTTTTGCATGAAGACAGTATAGGAAGACTGTCATACTACTTCATACAGTGCCCAGGGTAATTCCATATAGTTAAATAAACACTTGGAAATGGTAACAGGGATGCCAAAGACTGAAGTATACTTTAAAATAAAGTATGAGTGGTATTGTGTCTTCTCTGGTGTTTACCTGGCAAATAAGGAAGTTCACATAGTTTAACAGACCGCAGGAGAGGTTCTCTTATTTGATCTTGTTTGGTACCTTGAGTTGGCAACTCCTTCAACTCAAAAAAAGAACTTTCAAATGACTTGCAAAGTCCTATGTTGTGCTCTATCTTGAACTTCCTTTTCTCAGACGTCGGGTGTGTTATATGGGTTACTGCCCTACATCTGTCTTCTGGGCAAGCTGAGTACAAAAGACTTAGAAATCTCTTGTTCAGATACTGGAGCCTCCCTGGGTCTTTTTTTTTTTTTAAGATTTATTTATTTATTATGTGTACAGCATTCCTTCCATGTGTGCCCGCATGCCAGAAGGGGGTGCCAGGTCTCATTATAGATGGCTGTGAGCCACCATGTGGTTGCTGGGAATTGAACTCAGGACCTCTAGAAGAGCGGTCAGTGCTCTTAACCACTGAGCCATCTCTCCAGCCCGTCTCTGGGTCTTATATAGTAACTTTTCCCTTCTGTGACAAATGAATGCCATATGTAGGTTTGTATAAATGGACCATATGTAGGTTAAAACTAAATGGACTGCTAACTTAGTCTGATAAATCCCACACAGCACCAAATTGTATTCTCCCACTGGAGAGAGGATGAAGCAGAGCAGAAAGGCTACAACAAAGAAATCAAAGACTATCAGCTGCATGGAGACTTCAGCTCAAGAGGAACTCATTAAAGAGCAAGAAGGAGTCTAGTCATTTTGTATTTATATAATCGAGCAGTGTGGCTAGTCTTAAAGTGTGGCTGTCAGAACTATTCAAAGGATCCTAAATCATCACACACACACACACACACACACACACACACACACACACACACACACACACACACACACACACACACACACAGTTTTTGTGAGACAATCTCAGAATGTAGCTCTGGCCTAGAATTTGCTCTGTAGACCAGGCTGTTCTCAAACTCACAGATAACTGCCTGCCTCTGCCTCCCTAGTGCTGGAATTAAAGGTATGTGCCACCATGACCAGCTAGCAACATTTTTTTTTAAAAAGTGCTGCAGTTGCTTTTGAAAGTCTGCTTTTAAATTACTTTTCAAGAACACATCATTAAAAGCAACAGCAAAAAGAACACAGGGGCTGGAAAGATGGCTCAGTAGTTAAGAGCACTGGCTGCTCTTCTAGAGGACCTGTTTGATTCCTAGAACCCACATGGTGGCTCATAACCATCTGTAATTCTGGTTCCAGGGAATCCACTGCCTTCTTCTGGCCTCCGAGAACACCAGGCTTGTAAGTGGTGCACAGACATAAGTGCTGGCAAAAATATCCACAGACATAAAATAAAATAATGTTAAAAAGAATATAATGAGTCAGGTGGTGGTGGCATATGTCTTTAATCTCAGTACTCCAGGTGGATCTCTGTGAGTTTGAGGCTAGCCTGGTCTACAGAGCAAGTTCTAGGATAGACCACACAGAGAAACCCCATCTCGAAAAAAATATTTTATCATAGGTTTCATTCAAAAATTATTTACTGAGAATGCACCACGCAGCAAGGTACTATTCTAGGTACTGGAAATATAACAATAAATGTAAAATTCAAAGAGGTAGGATGAGACAAATCAGTGAAATGTCAGGCGGTGTAACTGTGCTTAAAAAAAAAAAAACAACCAAAACGCAACAAAACCAAACCAGTGGTTCAGAGGCTAAAAGTGACAGAAAAGCATGGAAAAGGAAGGGCTCTCGGATCAAGAAGATATATAGGGCAAAGAGTTAAATTAATAGCAAGTGAAATACATCACTGCCCTCTGAGAGAAGAGGGCAGGGGTAGAACTGTCCTCCTCCTGGATGATCTGTCCTGGAGAAACAGAGACCAAGATCAACTATTGTCTTAGTTAAAATGTGGAGAGGGCTGCTGTAAACATGAGGGAAGATAAGCAGGACAGATCCCGTACTGCTTGCCAAGGAATTTGGACTTTATCTTGAGCATAGCAGAAAGCCATAGTTTACCACAGTAGAGGAAATGGGCTGGAAAATGGATGAGGCTTAGAAATGGGGAGGCAGGTACTACTTTGGTATGTTAGGTCTAAAGCTGGGGAGCACAGAGAAGATGGCTATCAGCTACTCTCTGCCTAATTCACTTTCTTGTACAATGGAAAACTTATTTCATAAAGAAATTCCAGTTGTAAGAAACACCAGATGGTCTACAGCCATACCACCCTGAACGCGCCCGATCTCGTCTGATCTCGGAAGCTAAGCAGGGTCGGGCCTGGTTAGTACTTGGATGGGAGACCGCCTGGGAATACCGGGTGCTGTAGGCTTAAGAAGAAAAGAAAAAAAAAAAGAAAAGAAAAAGAAAAAAAGAAAAAGAAAAAAAAAGAAACACCAGACGAAAATGTTTTGATATGTACAAATTCCTTTTACTCATAAAAATAATTTCTTTGTCCCTCTTGACTCTTTTGACAGGCCTTTCGGTCTTTAACAAATACCAATGCTTTAAGCTTCACACTCAAGAAAATTAAAAAAGTCTGTTTCCATGTCTATTAACTCATATCACCTGCCTCTGTACTAACTTTTCTTAAAACAGCTTTTCTCACCATCTTAGCACTCTATTAGGTAATACTTTGCTAAACCTCACATTTGAAATCAAACTTGTCTGCCCCTACCTGCCAGCTGACAAGCTAATCAATCTGGACAAACCAGGGGCCTCTTATGTGACTCGTTCTTATGTCACTTTGTTATCACACATGTCTGTATCATTTCCTGCCAGGCACCAGACTCCCAGCATCAAGGAAGACCAGCTGAAGGGAATGCTCTCACACAAAGGACTTCCCTCCTTCCTATTCCCCTTTAACGGATATGACAGTACACTTATGGGCTTTGTTAAGTGAATGATAATACAGCTAAGTTCTGAAACAACCATTTAAAAGTTTAAAGAAATGTAGCAAGCGAAAGGTAAATCAGAAACTTGACATCAACTTTAATCAGAATTTTAAAGATTCATTTGTATTGTACTGGACTGGAGTGAAAAAAAACTGGTGGTATCCAATTAACACTAAATCTGCATGACTTGCAGCGAAACTGCCCATAGTTAAGAATATCTACAGGAAGACAGTTTTCAGAAAATTATTATCTCCCATCTTTAGAATGAGGGAGAATTAAGAATTGACATAAAACACAACCACACAACCACAGGCTATCCACAGAAAGAACTGTAAGTCTAGAGAATAAGATTTGATCCAATTTACATTTTAACTACAGAAAAGCTGCCATATTATAATAGCTGAGACGTTCCGCTTCCTGCTTTTCTTCTGTAAATGAGATAGAAACACTAAAGATGCTACGAGTGAAATATGACTAAAAAAAATAGGGTGGCTGTCACATTCAGAACATAGCCATTTAGAAAGCAGCTCAAAAGTGACAATCTGAAACTTTCTTTCTCCAAGTGAGATCCAAGTCCTAGATTACATGTTTACTGACTTAAAGGAGCAGCAAACAACAAAACAGCTACTTAGCCACTGCTGCTTTGTTTTTCTTTTTGAGAAAAGGTCTCACTGTGTAATGTGGCCCATGTTGGCCTTTAACTCAAGATCCTCCTCTGCCTTGGCCTTTGTCATGCTAGAATTACGGCTGCATATCACTAGGCCAGGTTCCAGGGCTTCCTAATGACAATACATATGACTATCAGATAACTTTGAGTCGGTTTTGTGCCTTAGACATTTTCTCCAAAAGATGATTAGTATTTCTCTTACTTCATGGAAACATGTAGAAGCAGACAGAGGCAAGGCAAAACAAAACAAAACAGAACCTGGGGTCATTAAGCCTGCTCAGCAGGTAGAAGTGCTTGTCTTCAAGTCTGATGACCTGAGTTTGATTCCCAGAACCATATGGTGGGAGGAGAAAACCAACTCTGGGAAAGTTGTCTTCTGACTTCCACATGTATACTGTGGCATGCACAGATAAAATAAATAAAAATGTAATACAAGTTTTAAAATAAAAGACCATAGAATTCACAGTTTTAGCACCATGAGTGAACTGTATAGTATGGATGAAGTTATTATAAATCTCAGTTTCTTTGTGTAACACTATGAAAACCCTCATCAGTTTGATTTCAGATTATTATTGAGAATCTTAAACGTACAACTTCAGCCCAAGATGAGATCACTATATTTCTATGGCAATTAAACATGCAAAAACACCAGCTAAGCTTTTCTTAGCAGAAGAGATAACCCTTAAAGAATGCCTTTAAAGGTTATGTCAAAATGGGTCAGGCTATCCGGCAAACGTGACTGTTCAAAAACTATATGAAACTACATATTGTTTAAGAAACCAAATGGTTAGTGCGTCACTGGCTCCATGTTTCCACTGCAAAATTTTGCTGTAAATAGAATCCTTCCCTTCTCTTGTCGATTGATTAAACAACAACGAGGACAGGAAGAGAGAAATTCTTTCATAGGAATGCTCATTATAGAAAGGCTGCTGGGGTAGTTTTACATTCTAAAAGGAAAGGGACTGGAGAGATAGCTCAGCAGTTAAGAACACTGGCTATTCTTCCAGAGAACTCAAGTTCAGTTCCCAGCACCCACATAGCAGCTATCAACCATTTGTAAGTCTGGTTCCAAGAGATTCAATGTCTTCTTCAGGCCTCCTTGGGCACAAGGAATACACATGGTGCACAGACATACATGCGGAGAAAACACCCATAGACATAAAATTAAAAGAAGAAAGCAAAAGAAGGCCATTTAACTTAAAAACAATGCATCCTGAGATCACCACCATTGGTTGTAATATTGATTCACTTACTTTCCTAGCTAAGTCAGTTTATTTCTGTGTCTGAGTTTCTTTTGTTAAATAGGCGGGACTGGTGATAACTACATTACATTTCACAGGCATGGGAAAACAAAAACACCCTTTCTTTTTAGTAAACAAAAGCTTTCTAAAAGCATCAAGTGCCAGGATTAGAAAGTACAAATCATTACTCTAAAGGTCCTAAGGAAGCTTATGCTGTATTTTTTTCATTCTCAATAGTTGTCAGCTTTTGGTTAATAAAGTAGAAAAACAAATCGTGTAATAGGCATGTTTTCATTTAAAAATAACCCTTGGCTTGTTTTCTTAATCTCTTTTCTTTTGAAACAAGGGTCTTTCTATGATACCAAGACTGGCTTTGAAAGTGGGATCCTGTATCTCAACTTTCCAAGTACCTAAAAATACCTCCATACCTGGCTTGCCTATCTTCTTTCAGAAGTAGGCTTTTTTTCCCTTTTTTAAAAAATTGTTTTTATTGAGCTATGTATTTTTCTCTGCTCCCCCCTCGTCTCCTCTCCCCTTCTGCCCTCTCCCATGATCCCCACGTTCCCAATTTACTCAGGAGATCTTGTCTTTTTCTACTTCCCATGTAGATTAGATCCATGTCTGTCTCTTAGGGTCCTCTTTGTTGTCTAGGTTCTTTGGGATTATGAATTGTAGGCTGGTTTCAGAAGTAGTCTTTTATATTTTATTTTTTGTCTAGTACTCAACATTTTACCTTTTGAAACCTGTGTTGCTGGAAAGAGTGTTCCTATTTCTTTAAATAGAACATTTAACACTAGTGATGAAGACCAGTGAAGGTCATTCTACTGTCTCTCACAGCACTAGCCAAGTCCACACCTTACTATATTTAGACAAGATATGCTCACCCTATTAAAGATAGAAGACGACTTAGTCCTAGGCTTAGCTCACAGCACTCTGTGTCACAGGGAGACACTTAAAGCAAAACTATCGATGTAGCTAGCATTCCTTGACAGTCAACAGAATAACTAACGCTCAATTTTATTCCATTCTGAAAGAGGTATACTCTCTAGGACAGAGCAATCTCTTTATCATACATAATTCTGGCACAGTCATATGCCTAAAACATGCTATGAATACCTTTCAGGTAACTCACTTGCCAGGACTGCCTGCCACACCTCATGCAGAGACAAGAGAGCTGTCCAGTTAACAGGGTAAAATGCTCAGCAGTTTTATCTCCTGGGAACTAGAACAAACAGGTTTTCAACTTGGGAATCATTAATCTGCAGAAGCATCAGAGACTAACAGTGGGAGTTACCCAGTAGTCTTCTGGCTGACAGCTTCCTTGATCATCTATCCATCAAAGAAGACCCAAGTGAGGGCAAAGCTGATTCTTATTCTTTACCTACCCTGCTCCCAGTCCAATGTACTTGTAGAATTGGACTGATTCATTGACTGACTGATTAATAGACTGAGTTCTCTAACAGCCATGGAAGTGGTGCTGGTAACAGGGGAAACATCATATTTCTTAAGTGGTCCCTAAATCTGGAATCCAAAGCATTTAAAGAAAATATTTGGAAAGTAAAATGAAAATCCCAATAAAATGCAGACATTTTGGGGACCTTCCTAATTTTGCTGGAGGGAGGTGTGTGTGTGTGTGTGTGTGTGTGTGTGTGTGTGTGTGTGTGTGTGTGTGTGTGTATTGATATAATACATTTATAGAATGTAGAAAACATACTTCTTCTTTTTTTTTTTTTTTTGTTTTTCGAGACAGGGTTTCTCTGTGGCTTTGGAGCCTGTCCTGGAACTAGCTCTTGTAGACCAGGCTGGTCTCGAACTCACAAAGATCTGCCTGCCTCTGCCTCCTGAGTGCTGGGATTAAAGGCGTGCGCCACCACTGCCCGGCAGAAAACATCCTTCTAAAATGTAAGTGTAGCAAACAGAAATCTGTCTTCATTCAAAGGAGAATGGACACTGCAGTTGTGAAAGACAAGTAAATGAGGATGCTTCCTCAAATTCTTCTAGTGTTAATGAAGGCTCTTGGAATCTGCTTCATATGTTTTTGGTTCCAGAGTTAAAAAAAAAAAAGGAGGGAGCAATATTTTTACTATTTTTATTTGTTTACACATTTAAATAATAGTTAAACCTTCATTTTGTTTCCCCTGCAATAAAAACTTAATCCAAAGGGCTGGGGTGAGGTTCCATGAAAGAGTCTAGTCATCTTGCTAGTCCCAAGTACTCTAAAGTAGTAAACTGGTCTGGATTCTCTCAAGGCCTTATTTATAAAACTCCATTTTTCTTTATTAAAGGAAGGGTTATTTTGGCTCATGATAGTATATTCATTTAAATCTTTTTTCTTTTAAAAACTTATTTACTTAAGCCTATAGAATCTAATATTCCCAAATAATCTCCCATCTAAGTTACTAATCAGGCCCAACCCTGCTTAGTTGCAGTCAAGATTGGACACATTCATGGTTGAATGGCTGTAGATTTCATTTTCTTTTTATTATACTGAAGATTAAACACAGAGTTGCTAGGCAAGCACTCTATCACTAGCCTACATCCCTACTATCTTTTTTTTTCATAATAGAAAGCATTTAATTGGGGACTTGCTTACAGTTTGAGTTTTATTCCCCTACTATCTTTTTTTTTTTTTTTAAACAAAACAGTTACAACAAAAACAAAAGTGTCTTTTCTGTAGCCCTTGCTGGCTGGGCTGGAACTTGCTACATAAATCAGGCTGGCCTCAAACTTGAATTGATCCTCCTGCCTCTTGCACACACCACTGTGTACAGTTCAGACCACAGGATTTTTTCTAGAACAAATAGGCACCAGATTAGAGCCTAAATAAGTAATGTGGCATAGCAAGAAGGGAAACATGGCATGTAAAATGTGATTGCTGGCACTTCTAAAAACTTGCCACAATAATTTTGGCTGTTAAAGCTAGTTTGAGCATCAAAGAATGGCTTAATAGATATGAGGATTCTTTTTTTTTTTTTTTTTTTTTTTTGGTATTTTGAGACAGGGTTTCTCTGTGGCTTTGGAGCCTGTCCTGGAACTAGCTCTGTAGATCAGGCTGGCCTCGAACTCACAGAAATCCGCCTGTCTCTGCTGGGATTAAAGATGTGCGCCACCACGGCCTGGCAGATATGAGGATTCTCAAACCTCAAAGTTTAACATAGTTAAAAAATAGCACATTTATTTTATTACATATCTAATCCTAGGGCATTGTTCTCATTCCTAAACCAACAAGTTCTATGCTGTGGAATAATGTTCTTATAGACTGTAAAGATTTGTCACTTGTATTGGCTTAAAAAAAAAAGGTAGAAAGTATAGTCAGTGCAACCAGACTAGAATTCTGGGAAGAGGAAAGGAAGAGACCCTGTCGGAAGACAGATGCAGAGGAAGCAAGATGAGAATGTCTTACTGAGAAAAGGCATGAAGTCACGTGGCTAAACATCGGTAAGAATTATGGGCTAATTTAAGTTGTAGGAGCTAGTTAGTAATAAGCCTGAGCAATAGGCCAAACAGTTTATGATTAATATAAGCCTCTGTGTGTTTATTTGGGACTGAACAGCTATGGGGCTGGGCGGATAGAAACTTATGTCTATAGCTCTACATAAATAATTCAATAGGTACCAGTATTAAAGCATTCGATTAGAACTGAATTAGAAATTATATTTCTTCATAATTTACTTCAGACTAGCTACTTCAAATCATCCCTTGCCCACTTGAATATAGTTAAGTACCAGAAATCCTTGAGCCCAGTGTTCTCTTTAGTGTTTACCACGCAGGGTGTGATTATTAGCTGGAGAACAGAAGCATCCTTTGCTACAATAGTCCAATATTTCTTTAAGCAAATACCATTCTAGGAAAAGCTATTCCAAGATTTATAACAAGGGAAGTATTTAAAAGGATGCCCAACCCTCAATTGAGAGAAAACGTCAAATTATTCCAGCACAGAGAAATCATGACAGAGAAACAAATTTTAGTGGTAAGTTCAAAAGAAAACAGAGTTTATTTTATTTTATTAAACCAAATGCCTAAAATGATCCTTTTTTTAAAAATTTTTTTTTGTTGGCCTCTCTACACAGACCTGGATATCCTAGAACTCCTTCTGTAGACCAGGCTGGCTTCAGACTCACAAAGATATGTTTGCCTTTGTTTCCCAAGACGAAATTAAGGGCATATGTTATTATGCCCTGCTTCTATTCCAGATTTTTAAGTGTGAGTGTGTGTGTGTGTGTGTGTGTGTGACACAGTGTGAGGGATGTCACTGGATTCTTTTGAGAACAGATGAAAACCATGGTCTTTGCTTTTTCTAGAAAAATTAATCCAACATTCTTTTTTTTAAAAAGTTATTTATTATGTATACAGTATTCTGCCTGCATGTATGCATGCAGGCCAGAAGAGGACACAAGAACTTATTATAGATGGTTGTGAGCCACCATGTGGTTGCTGGGAATTGAACCCAAGACCTCTGGAAGACCAGCCATGCTCTTAACCTCTGAGCCATCTCTCCAGCACCCCAACATTCTTATATTGAGCCTCCTTTGCTGATTTTTTCAGTATATTTGTGAATTTCCCACTCAGAAGCTTTCAGGGGAGTCCAGCTCCTTGATGCTGTGATGGTGTTGAAACCTACACATATGTAGGGCTGCATTCATAGCTATAGTTTGCAGGATAGATATGTTTGGAACTAAAGGACTCTGGTAATCACCTTAAAGGAACTACACTTAGCTGGGACTGACATCTTTCCCACGTCTACCCTTTGCTTCTTAGCAGGTGACAGCTCAGATTTAATGAGGCAATCACTTAATGATTTATGTTTGGATTTAACTTTGAAATCAGAGGAAACAGAGAGCTTGTTTTGGAGTTTCTAGGGGTCTTTATTAATTTGAGAATATTTTATAACAGCTATTCTTCAGAGACAACCTGTCACTCATGCTGTTTCCTTCTTTTCCAAGTTCTGAAAACCCTGCTCTAATTAATAAACATTTTTATATTGTAATGGGTTTTAAGAGTTAAGTGGAAGTTCATTTACTGAAGGTCCATAGCACTAGATATATCAGGAGTTCAGTACTATAAAGGATTAATATTGCAAGATCATTATAATTACATCTGACAAGCAAATAAGGTCATCTATTTCTTGCATTTATTGAAGACTCTAGGAAAGTTAACTGCTACCAGAGCATGGCACTTAGTTATAATACACATTTTGTCACTGAGAGAAATAGAAGAACATCAGTACCACAGCTGATCTTATTGTGATTCAGTATGAAAAGAAATGACGAAATTTACAGCTTTAGTGACTTGAGGATCTTATAATCAGTGCTACAAGGAAAGAAGATTAAATGTAAGGTGCAGCAGTTAGGACAAAGGTTAACGTAATTAACAGTTAACACTCCTCAGCTGGGCAGGGTGTGAATATCTGTAATCCTACCACTCTGGAGTTTGAGACAGAAGAACATTAAGTTTGAGACCTTCAAGTTGAGGTCAACAAATTTAAGATTTGCCTGGGCTACATATACATAGCAAAATTCTGTCTCAAAACAAACAAACAAAACTCAACCAAAATCAACCAACAACAAAAAAAACCACTCCCAAAATCAAAAAACAAGATAATCAAGTCTTAGAAGCCTTGTACTTAGAAAAATGAAGAAAGACATCAACCTATTTCTCACTGCAGCCTACCATCAGAAATTATATTTTAAGTAAAACAAACAATAAAAACCTACATCACTGTCCATGATGTAGTAGCCTAATATCATACATATCTGCTATGCTTAGAATTAATTTATCCATTAACATAAAATGTCTAGACTTCAATTTGTGCCTCAACTAATATCTTGTTAGTTTCTGCTTTATTTTCTCTAAACTGGCACTGTCTTCCCAGCTTGCTTTCCATATTTTTTTGGTGTGTTTTATTGTTTTCTTTAAGGCTGCATCATCACCGGATTATTTAGCTACAATAATTTGTTTACACTTAGAATATAAATTCTTCTTTTGTTGTTGAAACAGTATCTTATATAGCCCAGGCTGGCCTCAAACTACATAACTGAGTTCACCTCCCAACTAGTGGGATGGAATTTAAGTTCTGAGAGCTGATTTAGTCTCCTTTGTTCTGATATAATCACTGTGCCCAGATCTCTGTTGGTGACCAATAAATGAATGAACTTTCACTTAGTGGGGATATAAAACTAACTAGAGGCAATAAACCTTACAAAATAAGCAAGAAGACCTGGCTTTCAGTTCCTGCTTTTTCATTCATTTATCAAATGACCTTGAATAAGACAAGTAATCTTTTCGAACTTCAATCTTGTTCTTATAACTATGTTGAAATAGGAGTTGGAGAGATCCTCGGTGTATAAAATGCTTGCTATGCAAGAATGAGCACCCGAGTTCAGCTTACAGGCCTAGTGGTATCCCCAGCACTGAGGGTGGACAGGTAAATCCTGGGTGCTGTGCTGGCCAACCAGTCTAGCCCAAAGGTTCTGTGAGAAAACCCATTTCAAACAATAAAGTGGAGAAGTAATTGAAGAACATATCCAGAAGTCAATCTATGGTTTCCACATGAGCCCACACCAGTTACTGCAATGGTTGTATGAAATAATGAAAATGGAAACTTGAGACACATATTAGTTTATATTATACTCCAGAAATTATTCTTGGAAACTGGAAAAAAGTCTGTAAAAAAGATTAATTTTGCCGGGCGGTGGTGGCGCACGCCTTTAATCCCAGCACTCGGGAGGCAGAGGCAGAGGCAGGCAGATCTCTGAGTTCGAGGCCAGCCTGATCTACAAGAGCTAGTTCCAGGACAGGCTCCAAAAGCTACAGAGAAACCCTGTCTCAAAACAAACAAACAAACAAACAAACAAACAAAAAGATTAATTTTAAGAAAGCAAGATTTTCTTTCATCTTATCTTTGGCCTTTCTCACCTGTAAAGACTAAACAAGCCTGCATAGGTAATGCAGGATAACTCCCGAAGGCTTTCTCATCTATTAGAGAGAAAAAGAGAGACAGACAGACAGACACACACACACACATACACACACACACACAGAGGAAAAATACTAACAGCCTCAAATATACAACTGCTTGAACAAAATGCAACAGCAATTGGGAGAGTTTTAAAAAGTGTAATGTAGGACATGTTTTTCTAGTTTTATCAATTAATTACATTTCTTAAAAATAAAATTCAAATCTTAATTGTTTCACCAACCAAACAGAAGAGACTATTCCATAAGTTTCACAAGGACTAACAGAAGAATATGCATTTTTTCTATTATGGATAACCTCCAATTCTTGTCCATAGGTGCTCCTACACTGCCAAGGATCAGAATGGAAAGTTAAGAACAAAAAGAAGAAAAGCCAGCCATGGTGGCACACATGTCAGCTAAACACTTGGAAGCTGAGACAAAAGGATCTCTAATTCAAGACGACATTGGGCTACTTGTGAGTTCAAGGCCAGCCTGTCTCTAAAAGCTAATATGCGACCGGTGAGATGGCTCAGTGGATAAAGTTACTTGCCACACAAGCCTAGCAATCTGAGTTTGATTCCTAGAACCCACAAAAAGGTGAATGAAGAAAGCCAACTCCACAAGTTGTCTCCTGACAACTGTACCCCTCCTCCACAGTAATAAAAAAACAAACAAAAAAGAGAAAGATAAAATAGGGGGTTGGGAGTATACATGGGGATAAGTAACAGAGCTCTCATTAATTCTATTTAAAATCACGGCCAATTTAGCTGGGCAGTGGTGGCGCATGCCTTTAATCCCAGCACTCGGGAGGCAGAGGCAGGTGGATCTCTGTGAGTTTGAGGCCAGCCTGGTCTACAGAGCTAGTTCCAGGACAGGCTTCAAAGCCACAGAGAAACCCTGTCTTGAAAAACCAAAATAAATAAATAAATAAAATAAATAAAATCACGGCCAATTTCATGGGTTTGTTCAGTCATGAAAAGTCTGGTGCTTTAGACATCTCACACTTGGCTTAATCTTCTGCTGGTGGCATCTTAAAATTCTGAGTGACTTATGAAAAATAGACCCAATATATTTAATTTGCAGTAGGCCCCACTGTCCTGCTTACAATCTTTTTGATAGAGTTGAGGACAAGAACAATAGCTTATAGTTTCAAAGATGATAACAAGGACCACTGCTAAATATAAAGGGGACTTTTTTTTTTTTCCCAGACAGGGTTTTTCTGTGTAAATGTCCTAGCTGTCCTGGAACTAGCTCTTGTAGACCAGGCTGGCCTTGAACTCACAGAGATCTACCTGCCTTTGCCTTCCGAGTGCTGGGATTAAAGGCGTAACCACCCAGTGACTTATTTTATTTTTGAGGCAGTCTTGTTATGTAACTAGTGTTGGCCTTAAACTATAATTCTCCTGGCCCAGTTGCTCCAGTGTTGGAATTACATCTGTGTGCTAGCATGCCTGACTTGAAAGGAGACTTTTAATTACACTAAGGATCAAATATTTGTAGTACCTGAATTCCGAATTCTAAAGTTCTCAAAAATTGTTTAGTAAGAGCCCATTTTAATAGCTCTAATAAGAAATGGAAATATTATTTGCCTTTCCTATTTTTTGACTCCTATCATGTTAAAGGATGAAACTAAGGGGCTGGAGGAATGGCTCAGCAGTTAAGAGCACTGCCTGCTCTTAAGACCTGGGTTCAGCTCTCAGCAACCACATGATACATCATAACCATTTCTAACTCCAGTTCTAGGAGATCCAACACCTTCTTCTGGTCTCTGCAAGCACCACACACACAAGTGATACATAGAAATACTCAGGCAAAACATTTATACACATAAAATTACAATTTAAATAAAAAGAAATGATGTTAGTAATGAACTACATAAATCTCATCTGATATTCTGTTCTGAAGCCACACTCCTTGCTTTTTTTCTTTTTAATTTGCTGCTTGTTAACCTCACAGTAACCATACACATACATATGTAGTAACATCCCTTTTAAACAATCTCTGGAGTCTGAAATCTCTAGTACCTCCCATCTTAATTAAAAATCACTCTTTTAAGAGAAAGATTTACTTATTTTTATTTTATATGTATGACTGCTTTGTCTGCACATACCACTCTCAATTGCTGAGCTGTCTTCTTTAGCCAAAAAGCACTCTTTACAGACATTTTGTTTCTTTTCTGTTCCTGATGACTGCAGAAATAGCTAGTAATGTTTCTTTGGAGCTGAAAGGCTGAAGCTGATGAAATGAGCATTTCCTGGCTGCAATTCAATTTCCCATTCTAATGGGTCAAAAACTGATCCTAATCCCCTTAACGCAAAAGCGACCCCACATTATTTACTTTGACCTTTAAACACCTTGATTTCTGATAGGAGTTGGACTGGCCAGTCACAGAGGCCCACTCTTGATGAACGAAAGCTCACTATGGAAAAGAGATGAGCTGTGGGTAGAGACAAGATTGAGAAGGTGCTGAATGGTGCTCACCCTCTGTACAGCAGTGTGCAGGACGGCTGCCACTAAAAAACATGAGATTTCCCCTGAAAGGGCTCTCCCACCCTTAAACACACTCCTTAGGAAGCAGGTTGATTTAAAAGGAAGATGGCAACCAGCACTAGTGAAGCTGGTATATAACTGTGATTTCTTCTGCCTTGTAATTTCCACCCCCTGTCAACTTTCTGTAGACTAGTCCTTGGGGATATTTAGATCTGCAAGTGACCTCCTACACAATACTCATAGAGTCTCAAAGATGGAAACTATTGGTTCAAGTGACACATTCTTTAAAAATTTAGTTACATGTATTCATTGTTTACAATAAACAGGGTCAGGAAATTCTAATTATAATACAAACTAATATCATCCTAAAATTTCAGTATCATTAGTAAGGCAGTACTATGGGAAATCTCAGGGATACTTTCCATTTTCTAAGAACTGACTTTTTTTTGTTACAGTTTTTGGTTTTTTGAGACAGGATTTCTCTGTGTAGTCCCGGCTGTACAGGAACTCATTCTGTAGACCAGGCTGGCCTCAAACTGGCCTCTGCCTCCTGAGTACTGGAATTAAAGTACTACCACTGCCTGGATTGATATTTTTCCAGTCCTCTTGTTCTTGAAAGGATTGATTTTTTTAAAAAAGAATTTTTAATATTTTTATTAATTCTTTGAGAATTTCATATATATATGTATATGTATATATATGTATAATACACATAACTGTATTAAACCTTCAATCCTTTCCTTAAGTCCTCACAAATCCATTCCATACGCCAACATTTTGTCTTTTTTTTTTCTTTTTTGGTTTTTCTAGACAGGGTTTCTCTGTGGCTTTGGAGCCTGTCCTGGAACTAGCTCTTGTAGACCAGGCTGGCCTCGAACTCACAGAGATCCGCCTGCCTCTGCTGGGATTAAAGGTGTGCGCCGCCACTGCCCGACCTTTTTTTTTTCTTTTTAAGTAACTCACCAAGTCTCATTTGCCTACACAAACACTTAGGGATGTGGGGCAATCCATGAGAACACGACTGACTTACCAAGGGCCACACCTTTAAAAACTGACCTTCTCTCTTTTTCTGTCTCTCCAAAGCCATCAACTGTCTGTCAACAGGTTCTTAGGGGTGGGGGCTTGTGAGTACTTTTCCCTCCTATGGTGGAAACAATGGTTTGATCTTGTTCAGGTTTTATGTAGGCAAACACAGCAGCTAAGTTCATAAGAACAGGAGGTACTGTTTTGCTATAGTACTTCCCAAACTCTGGTTCTTACAGTCTTTCTGCCCATGCTCCCTGCTGATGTGGGATGCCCCTCTGTATATTGTGAATATGCTTTATTACTATTGGTTAATAAAGAAGCTGCTTTGACCTATGGCAGGGCAGAATATAGCTAGGCAGTAAAGCCAAGCTGAATACAGAGAGAAAGAAGGCAGAGTTGGGGAGGACACTAGCAGCCACTGGGGAAGAGAGATGTTAGGTAACAAGCCACGAGCCTCATGGTACTATTAAGCCTCAGAGTGGTTATTGGGGAACTGGCAGGCAGCAGTTACAAATGGCACCCACCATCTGGTTATGGAGTAAAAAAGCTTTTTTTTTTTTTTTTTAAAAAAGAGGGCTTCTAGACCCACAAAAATGAAGTCAAGTGCAGCTTCTTGGTAGCCAGCCACATGTTTACAGATAGGCTCTATTTGCTGGAGACAAACAGATGCATGGCTCCTTTAAGAGAAGGCTTCCTGGTTTGTGCTGGCATGGACAGCTTTTTTAAGAAGTCCTGCTATAGAACACTTGAATGGGGTTTGTGGGCAGCGTGTTACAAGCTGTTTGATGGCGGTATGGAACTGCTGTGTTACTAGAGATGGGGCAGTGAACATGGCTCCCAGAGCTGACTGTGAATATACCTCTGCTATGTGAAAGTCGAACAGGGTGGAGCCAGCAGCCAAAGTCTGGGCTTTGGTCCTAGCCACGCCCGCTTAACATTTTAAAAACTCTCCTGGTCAGTAAATGATTACAGATACACAATAAAGACAGATTCAGACAAAAAGGCCTCTAAACAGGTCACAGTGTGTTTGATAAATATGCATAGGCTTGGGAGAGACAGGATAAAGATGACATATATCAATAAACTAAAATCCATACAAATATAAAGTATTTTGAGATTAAACTGAGGTTCTTAAAAAGGAAACAGAGTAATAAAATTATAGTAAGTCATGTAATAATGGGGAATATATAAGAATCTGGATTATGTATACTATTGTTTTTTTCTTTGAATATTTTGACTGTTAAGAAGCTAACTGCAGAGAGACATTTGATTGTGTGGGATGCTAAGCTAAACCAACATAAAGGTATCTTGACTTCAAAATTTGGGTCTACAGATATGTTATTGCTTTGGAAAAGAGGTTCTGCTTCTGTTTTCACAGAAGATGAAAAGCTGTGGGTTCCTTCCAGGCTAATATGGTTTGATGGCGTGAGATACCCTGAGAGGTCTCTGAAGGGGACTATGGTCCAGGTGATCTAACACTCAGAACAGCTTCAAGACAACTGGCTGAGACGATGCAGCCTCACGGACTACTATAGCCAAGATTTAACCATAATTCTAAATTTTCTCAGGATCCCCATAAGATTACCAGCACCCACAATTAGCAGGAAGTAGTATAAAAAACTATGCCCAAATTCCCAAAATATGGTTTGTGAATGTTTGTTTTCAATTAAAGGGGGTTGGTTATAAATGGTTAATGGTCACAGTCAATCTCTTTCTAAAGAAAAGGAGGAGGTATGATACAGAATGATGAAAAAACTGGTAGATTATTAAATCTACTTTAATCCAAAAAACAACTGTTAATCTCAAAATACTTTATATTGGTAAGGATTTTAGTTTATTGATATATGTTTAGGGTTGATTTTGTTATACTATATGTATATTTCTACTCTTGTTTAAGGTATTATGTTTTGCAGCTCATTTTAAAATGTAATGTATATTTAAGAAATATAAATTAATAGTTATCTATAATAGTCAAACTTATAGTCACACTAGTTAGGGTTTCTAGATATGCAGAGATATATTTCAGATGGATAGGTAATCTTCAAACAGTTCAAAGACCTACAGAATATGACATTTAAAATGGTTTTTTTGTTTTGTTTTGTTTTTTGTTTTTTGAGACAGGATTTTTCTGTAGCTTTGGAGCCTGTCCTGGAACTAGCTCTTGTAGACCAGGCTAGCCTCGAACTCACAGAGATCCATCTGCCTCTGCCTCCCAAGTGCTGGGATTAAAGGCGTGCGCCACCACCACCTGGCGACATTTAAAATGTTTTAAGAACTGAGACTTTTCTTGACACTGAGACATGTCTTCTCTTGGCAATATCAATTAGTTCAAGATGATGATGGGCATCAAAGAAGCTCCTTATGGAGTTTGTTTTCAATGTGAGAAGGCTACCATCTGGGCAAGAAACTGCTTTTCACTGGACTGCTTGACAATATGCTGTATGACCTAGACATGCAGAACCCACAAGAAAATGAACACTAACTCTACCAAAACAAGGCAGGATGATCCTTCAGGGTTCCTGTTTCAGAGAAGAAACTGCCAGACATTCTGCAGGACACAGAGGAAGATGACTGACAAACTGCCAATATAGGCAGGACAGTCTTTCAAATTTCCTGCTTCACTGAGAAATCTGCCAGACATTCTAGGCCTGTAGGCCGAAGATGGATGCCCCAACATTACAGAAGAACTTTGGGTACTGTCCAGGTAGCCAGATGTCTCTGTCATTTCTAGAGTTTGGAACTTGCTTACAATGTACTTCCTGGTTACTCAGGTACTATTATATCCTTTTGGGATCTTTGATGAAGTTGAAGACTAGATAGTTATAATTATAGTTTTCCTTAGTTATGGTAAACAATAAATAAAATATAAAACTTTGGACTTACAAAGATAGGATAGATGATAGAGTATTTTCTTTAATTTTGCCAAATACTAATAGACTAAATATTTTAACTGTAATTCTGGCTTGATACCTGTTTTGTTACATGCAGTTTTACTATGTTAAAGTTAAAATCTTCCTTTTTTAATTAGATAGAAAAGGGGTAGAGGATGTGGGATGCTCCTCTGTGAATAAAACTAGCTAGGACTAAAGCCATGAGACACCACACCTAGCAAAGTAATACTTTTTGAAGGGAGGAGAAACAATATTTTCTGGCTGTTCTATAACAAAATATGTATTATCTGAAAATAATAAAAAATAACTAGTATTTTCCTTTATTTACTAAGAAGGCCAGTTCAATTTAAAATAATCATCCAGGCAAGTTCGTTTCTCTCTCTCTCTCTTTTGGTTTTTTGAGACAGGGTTTCTCTGTGTAGCCTTGGCTATCCTGGAACTTGCTATGTAGATCAGGTTGGCCTTGAACTCATAGAGATCTACCTGCCTCTGCCTCTGAGTGTTGGGATTAAAGGTGTGCGCCACCACTGCCTGGTGCAAGTTTGTTTTTTAACTAAGTGATAGAGATTGAAAGTAATATAAACTTTTATGTACATAAAGCTTTTTTTTTTGTCTTTAGATGTGGTGCATGAATACACACACAGGTGAGCGAGCACTCCTGTGGAGATCAGAGGCCCTACTCCATCACCTGTTATCTTATTCCCTTGAGACAGGGTCTCACTGAACCTGTTTGCAATCTTTAAAGATAAGTCAACTAGTAACTTTAAACCTTCCACTTATCTTAAGTCTGAACAAAAACTGCACTGTTTAAATTACTTCAATGGTTAGAACCCATTACATTAAAATAAAGTAAATATGTAGTTTATTCCACATAGTCTCAGTTTGCCATTTTTCTTGGTGTTAATAAGGCACAGTCACTAACTTCTGAGTACTTAAGAGTCACTTTTTTTCTGACTCAGGGCTTGGGGTAACAGAGCATTTGTGTAGTACGTGAATTTAAGTAATTGACACAAAAATGATTACCAATATCCACCAGGATGGTTCATGTGTGTTTAGCTTAGAAACTAAACAAATGCATACTGCTTACACTGAATGACACAATGGAAAACTACTAATGGCCATTAGGCCATAAATCTGGTAACCAAGTCAGTAAGAACAAGAAAAAAAATCAATCAAAACATCTTCCATTTATAGTTCATTCTCTTAAATAGTATAGAGCTCTGTGTCATGTAAAATGTTCTGCCAAGAATGTGATGCTGGTGACTATGTAGAGCTCAGCACCTGGACGAAGCAGAGACAGGGCTTACTTTGGATTACTTGAACATCTTTCCATACTCTTTGAAGTACAAAATCACCAGCAGAGAGTCTAATGATTTTTGTTCTTAAGCAGCCTGTGGGGTTTTACTTGGTTATCCCAGCCTCTTAGACTGATTCATTAACAAACAACAGATTTCTGAAACTGGAAGCTTTCTGAGATAATCTATGTAAAGCCTACCTGGGTACCCAGTACAGTAACCAGCATCTGTAGACGTTACAACTCTCCCATTGACAGACTCAAAACACACTGCAGTTACTCTGCAAAAAGCAATCTCTATGCAAAAGCCTTTCTAGATTTTCTTAAAACAAATGATTAGTAAGTCATTAATTGAAAGTTATCTGCCACAGTAGCAATTTTTTAACTCTTTTACCACTGTTTACATAAATTAAGACATTTAAGGGGCCAGACATAAAGGTCTAAGTCCCAGTTCCAATCCTGCTATCCCATATCCTTCCTGACTGATGATTCACAATATCATTCTGTCCTTTACATTCTTAAAGCACTTACTGGTGCTTAGTGTGTCCACATTATAATCTTAATCGTTCTTTCATTTATACATCTTAACTTTGACATATTGACCCATGTCTTCTATGTGCTTCTTTTTGTCTCCTATATCATACAAAATAGGTATAATTATGATAACAATACAATTTACAGAATTTTTATCATCAAATGAAGATATCATTCTGAATTCCAGTTCTTTGTCCTATAATATGCTTTATGTCAAAAAGCAAAAGAACCAGGCACAAATTTAACCCCAGCACTCAGGAGGCAGAGACAGGCAGATTCTGTGAGTTTGAGGCCAGTCAGAACTACATAGTGAGACCTTGTCTTGAAACAAAATAAAACAAAAAACTTAGTTAACATTTACTGAGTTCTTACTATTGTCTGTAATTCATAAATACTATATTTAATCCTTATAATACAAATTCCATCTTTCATACAGAAAATGAAGACTTAGAGAAACTATCTAATATGTCATGCAGTTAATGGTGAAATTCTTTATGGGCCTAATAAGGGTTGTTTTCACTCTAAATACTATAGTATTAAGATATAGGAACAAGGGGAAAAGGCAAGTAGTTATTCTGAACATGTGAGCCAAGAGAACTTTTAAGAGTCATTGAAAAGAGTATTTAGGGAACAGAGCACTTTAAGAAATATGTGTGAGTTGGGTCTGGTGGCACATATGTACCTGTATTCCCAGCACACAGGAAGTGGAGAATGGGAGGTCAGGAGTTTAATGTGAAGCCAATCTGGGCTACATGAAATCAAGCCAAAAAAACCATAAGGGGTGGCAGGCAAGAATTAAACTTGAGATTTTACTAAAGTTGGACTGACCGAATGATATACATCTTAACACGATCAAAGGGATTTCAAAGTGGTTCAGTTTCATTCATTGTTTCCATCAATTTTATCCATCTCTTAGAAAATTTGTAGCTAGAGAGATGGCTGAGTGTTTAAGAGGGCTTGCTGCTCTTTCAAAGGACATGAGTTTGATTCCCAGCACCCACACTGGGCAGCTTACAACTGCCTGTAATTCTAGCTTCAAGGGCATCCAAATACTTCTTTCAGCCTCCTCAGCACCTGCATTCACATGCACATATGCACAAACAGACATGTATATATATATATATATATATATAGTTAAAAAATATAAATCTCTTTTATGGGGCTGGAGAAATGGCTCAGTAGAACTTACTGCTTTTGTAGGGGACTTGGGTTCTGTACCTCAGAATCCACATGGTGGCTCATATCCACCTGTAACTCCAGTTTCTGGGGATCCAATACCCTCTGGCTTTCAAAGGCACCTGTATACAAGTTGAGTATATAAACTCACGTAGGCACATATACATACATAAAAAACTTTAAGAGAACTGTATGCTGGGCATGGTGACACATACCTTTAATTTCAGCACCTGGGAGGCAAATCTCTTTGATTTTGAGGTCAGTCAGAACCCCTTAATGAGAACCCATTTAAAACAAAGGGGTGAGGGGAATGAAGAGATTGCTCAGTGGTTAGAAGCACTGACTGCTCTTCAAGAGGACCTGGATACAATTTCCAGCACCCGTATGATGGCTTACAACTTTCTGCAACTCCAGCTCAGGGGAATCAAATGTTTTCTTCTGCCTTCCATGGGCACCAGGCATGCACAAAGTGGACAGATATGTATGCAGGTAAAATACCCATATCCATAGCCATAAAATAAAAAAAATTTTCAAGACAGGGTTTCTCTGTATAGTCCTAGTTGTCCTGTAACTTGCTCTGTAGACCAGGCTGGCCTCAAACTCACAGAGATCCACCTGCCTCTGACTCCTGAGTGCTGAGAAAAAAGGTGTATGCCATCACTGCCTGGCTAATATATTTTTTTTTAAATAAGACATTGAGAATTCACATCACCCCTGTCTTAGTCAGTGTTCTTTTGTTGTGAAGAGACACCATGACCACGGCACTCTTATATACAAGAAAGCATTTAGTTGGGGCTTGCTTACAGTTTCAAAGAGTAGTTTATTACCATCATGGTGGGGAGCATGGTGACAAGCACAGCAGGCTTGGTACTGGAGAAGTAGCTGAGAGCTACATTCTGAGCTACGGGCAGGTAGAGTGAGAGACTGGGCCTGGTGTGGGCTTTTGAAATCTCAAAACCCACCCCAGTACACACTTCCTCTTATAAATGCACATCTCCTAATCCTTCCGATCCACTATTCCCTGGTGACTGAGCAGTCAAGCCTGTGGGGCCATGCTCATTCAAACCACCACAATCTATTGACAAGTTCCTAGACTAATGATCCTAAAAAAAAAGACAGAACAAATAACAACAACAAACAAAAAACAGATGACACAACAACAGGATTTTTAAAAAATGTTCTTGAGAACTACGTATATTAACACTCAGATAAACTGTAATTAAAGAGGCCTAGAATGTGAGAGGGTATTAAGAAGTGGTCTCATACTTTCTGTTATAAGCAATACTTATTTCAAATCAGTAAAGTCAGAAAGTCTCATTCACTGGGTCCTCATGGATAGTAACTGGCTTTTATTATATAAAATACAAACAGAACAGAAATAAGATGCATGAGAAGATGCTGAGCTCATAAGCTCCCACAGCCTCTTCCTGGGGACGGGGGACAAAGGATGCTTAAACAAGATGAAAAAAGATATTTTTTTTTTACATAGTCACTACAAAAGACAGTCAATATAATTGTAGTCCAAAATTAAAACACAGGCATAATATACTCTCTTATGGATTGTGGGTATACTCGTGAACCTTGGATAAATAAAAAGTATAGAGAATAAAAGTAACATTCATATTTTAAAAGGTTTATCCTTTCTTGTGAATCATCTCATTTGAGCTATATAGTTTTTTTTTAAACGAAGTAGTCAGTAAATCTAAAATATGCAAAAATTTGGACCATTTAGCTCATTATTACAAAATAATTCTACTTCTATGCACTAAGATATACTTTGAGAACTGGTCAACACTGAGGTTTCTCTTTATTGGAGACTTTATGACTCTGGATTTTGTTGCTTTATCAGATGCAACTAATGTAAAATCCATTTGGTTACTGAATGAAAGGTCATATCCTTCTAAAAACAGATTAACATAGAAAACCAACTTGCTAAATTCATATAACATTTGAAAAGGGGGTGGACCCAGATTTGATATCTGGTATGTCATATTAACAGTCTATTTATAAACCATTAGTTATATTTATTCCAAACCACAGGAAAGTCTAAAATGTCCTTAATGTTTTTAGCACATTTCTTCAAGTTATACATAACTGAGTCATGGGTGGCAACATCCTGCCTCATTCAACAAACAAAAGCAAACTAATTCTATCTGCACACAGTTAGGATATTAGTTGTTTTTCTTCTGTATCCCCCTTAGAAATCCAGGAACTACATGATGAATTACAAATTATACGACAGTACCTATATCACTTTTCTTTAGTCCCAAGGCAGCTTAACAAATAAACAAACAAACAGTAAGTGCATGTATGTGTATGTATTTCAGTATATTCATATTTACTAGGCAGAACCAAGAAAAATGTAAAAGATGATCTGTGAAAGTTAGTGCATCTTCTTTATTCCCAAGGTCCAACAGCTCTTGGTCACAGAGGCTGATATCTTTAATCATTTTGACTTTGGGGAGTGGTTTTGCAGAGTAGGTCTAGAAAAATTGCCCTATTTCAGGAGTGAGAACAGATAAGTAGCAGTTATTCAGAAATACCTACTCTTTATCAAATAGAAATCTGGAATACAGCAATGCCCCATTCCAGTTCATTCATTGTACAGATTTACAGTTTAGTTAACTTGGTTAAGCATAATTCCAAGGCCAAAGTTCAGAGCTCATGTCTGCCCAAACCTACCTTCTAGACTAATTATTGCTCTACAGACTGCAAACAAAACCAAGTGTAGCTAAAGCCACACAAACTTACTATCAATAATGAAAACAGAAATATACCTTTGTAAGTTCCCAACAGCTCCCTGGTATCCTGTCCTTTACCTCTGTAGGCCATAACACTCAAAAGACTTGAATATAAACTAATTTGATAAACTTTAAAAAATGACAATTAAGACTATTTGTGGTAGTTTGAAAGTAATTGGTCCCCATAAGCTCATTGGGAGTGACATTTTAGTGTGGCTTTGTTGGAGTAGGTGTGGCCTTGTTGGGGGAAGTGTGTCACTATGGGGGCAAGCTTTGAGGTCTCCTATGCTCAAGATATGACCAGTGTCTCAGACCACTTCCTGTTGCCTGTGGATCAAGGTGTAGGTCTCTTAGCTCCTTCTCCAGCAGCATCTCTGCCTGCACGCTGCCATGTCCACCATGATGATAATGGACTGAACTCTGTACTGTAAGTCACCCAATTAAATGTTTTCCTTTATAAGAGTTGCCAGGTCATGGTGTATCTTCACAGCAACAGAAATCCTAACTAATACACTATTCAAGGATCAGAAATAATCATAAAAATAGTATTAATTTAAAATCAAGAAGACATCTTATGCTTCTTTACTTTTTTAAATTTTAAGCCTTGGGGGACTAAATTCAAGGCCTTGAGCATGAATTTCTGCTACTGAGCTAGATCATCAGCCCTTCATGCCTCTTTTAAAAACATATCAGTTTCTTGAAAAAGAAAAAAATATTTTTAAACAATAAATGAGTGTCTAACTCTATTTCATCATAAAATAAGCTCTAGAGTTGAAATACTACCAAAGTTACATTTAACTGATGAAAACAAAAACAACTGAAACCTTGAGATGAAAAAAATGTTAATATTTTTAAACCTTATTGCTGTTTGTAGTACCTAGCATGGAACACAGGATTCTCATATGCTAGGTAAGCACTTAAACTGAGCTGCACACTAGCTCTATTTTATAATATTTTAACAGTTGGAGACACTTTTTGATTCAGGTTTTAAAATATAGATAATCCTGTCAAAAAATGTTTCAGAGCACAGAAAAAACAAAGGGCTATCTATAGATTCTATAGATCGGTCCTAAGTTGAACAATGACACCACCAAAGATTCAATAATATCTGAATTTGTAAATGCAAAATATTAGATATTAGTAAGCCAAATTCAATAATATGTTAAGTAAATAATACAACCAGGGTGTAGCTCACTTAAGTAAGGGTAAGCTTTAGTCGCTCAATGCTACTCTATTACGAATAAAGGGGGGCATATTTTATCATTTCAGCAAATATCAAAGTAGTCAATAAAATTAAATCATAAAACCTTTGCAAATTAGTTGTAGTACAATTTAAAACTCTCAATGCATTAAGTGGTATATGTTGAAACCTGTAGCATAAAGTATAGAGCATACTTATTTACAAATATAATAAAGCTAGTATTTCAATATTTGACCAGAGGCCCCAGTCAAAGCAATTTAAGAGTTGTTTTCAAAGAGACAGAACTCATCAATAGATAATGTAATCATCACCCCATAGAAGTTGAGAAAAACAAACTAAAAAATAAAATCTATATTAGAAACTAAGAAAAACAAGGTGGTCTGATCAAAATGAACACATGGGTCCTGTCGGACAGCTTAGCAGGCTATGGCACCTATCATCAAGCCTGATGACCTGATTCAATGCCCACGACCCATCTGGTAGAAAAACCTCCATGATATGGTTTATATATACACCCATATACATATAAATAAATAAATGTAATTAAAATAAATAAAAAAGAAAATATGAAAAGCAATAGTTGCGCCGGGTGGTGGTGGCGCACGCCTTTAATCCCAGCACTCGGGAGGCAGAGGCAGGCGGATCTCTGTGAGTTCGAGACCAGCCTGGTCTACAAGAGCTAGTTCCAGGACAGGCTCCAAGGCCACAGAGAAACCCTGTCTCGAAAAACCAAAAAAAAAAAAAAAAAAAAAAAAAGAAAAGAAAAGCAATAGTTGCATTAATAACACACATGTTATGACTAATTAAAGGAATTGATAGCCAGGTATGGCACACACTTTTAATCTGAGCACTTGGGAGGCAGAGGAAGGCAGATTTCTGAGAGTTCAAGGCCAGCCTGGTCTGTGTAGTGAGTTTCAGGACAGCCAGAGCAACATAGTAAGACCCTATTTCAAAAAGACAACAAAACAAACAAAATGTCTTGACATCCCATACCTCTCCAAAAAAAAAAAAAAAAGGACTTGGAAAATTAAATAACAATAAAAAACAATGAGGTAGGTCCTACCAAAGCAGATATCAAAACATCTACTAACTCTTTAAGGAAATGCTGTGATGTTGGTATATGAATATAAAAACACAACAAAAGACTTAAGACTATTAAGAGTCTGCCTCAAGTATAGCTGGAAAGATGGCTGAGCACTTAAGAGTCCACACTGTCTTCAGGAAACTGGACCTGAGTTTGATTTCCAGTCCCCATGTTAGGTGGCTCACAGCCACTTCTAAATTCAGCTTCAGGAAGGTCTGACACTTCTAGCATCTGAGAGTAATTATGTGCACATGCCCACACATACACATAATTAAAAATAAATCTTAAAAAAAGTAGACCTCAAGTATCTATAAATTTAATAAGTAAAATATCTAGCAATTTAAATTGAGTTTGATGGTAGAATACTTGACAGAGATGTGCAAACTATGGGATTTGATCCCCAGCACAAAATTAAAAAAAGTCTGGCGTATGGAGAGTGAGACAATATACATATAGCACTCAAAACTGTGTGAGTGCTAAGTAAAAAGGGTAAGAGTACAGTGAAAAAAGAAAAAAATCTGCTACTTAATGTTACTATTAATACAATATTAATGTGTAGTGGCATTTCAATTGTATTTTAATAAATAAAGCTTGCCTGAAGAGCTGAGAGTAAAACAGCCCCACTGGTCAGCCTTACAGACCAGGTAATGGTAACACACACCTTTAATCCCAGTAGCCACACTAGTTGCCATAGAAACCAGGCAGTGAATGCCTTTAATCCCAGTGCTGCACGAGTTTAATCCCAGAACTAGAGAGGATTATAAAATGAGAGGAGACAGCTCTCAGACACAGTCTCATTCTGAGATTCCTGGAGACTGGATCGCCATTTCAGACTAAGGTTGATGTAAGAGCCGGTAGCTGGCTGTTTTTCTTTTCAGATCTTTAAGTTGAACCCCAATTTCTCTGAGTTTTTATTAATTATGCATCATTAATGTTAATATAATAACAATGAATAGGTTGGGGACAGTTGAAATGTTTCAGTGGATAGAAGCACTGCTGTACAAGCCTGATGGTTTGAGTTCAATCTTTGGAATCCATGTAGAAAAGACAGATGTGGTGGCACCCATCTGTAATTCTAGCACTTACTAAAGAAAGGCGGGAGACAAGAGGATTCCCTAGAAGCTCAAAGCCCAGCCAGCCCAGAGTATGCAGCAAGACAGAAGCAGGTCAGACCCTGAGTTAAGAAGATAGAAGGAGAGAACCAATTCTCAAAACTCACTATCTGTGCTGTGACACATGTACACACATGCGAACACACACATGCACACTTATGAACAGACATGTACACATGAGCACATACACACTCACAAATGCACACACATATCAAACTTTTAGGCACATGTTGCTTCATAAAAACTTGGATCAGAGATAGGAAATGCTGTTCTAGGTTTCCATTCTACCAGAAACAAGTCATGTATTTCTGTCCAAATTACTTCATTTTTTTTCTAATTACTTGCAACATAAAGTGTGGTTGACGACTTTCTCAATCTGCCTCTAAAAAATATAAAGTAAGTGGCTGCCAAAGTGTGGTTCATACACTAACATCATGAGCATCGTTTAGGAACTTGTTAGAAGTACAGACTCTCCAGCCTACAGGTTCAGAAACCAGCAATTTGTGTTTTAACAAGCCCTCGAGGTGTTTATGATGCAAACATAAGTCTGGAAAAGAGCATATGAAATCAACTGAAAAACCAGAAAGAGGAACTGAAAAATTAACAATAAAAACAAACACCACCAAATTACAAGAGACTGAGGCAGGATCAGGGATGCCATTCATTACTTTTCAGACTGTTTCTCTCACTGTCCTGGATGACCTGGGTCCTAGGGATCCTCCCATCCCTACTTTCTAGCTCTGGAGTTAGAAGTACACATTGCCAGGCTTGGCATTTTTATGTGAATTTTGAGGATTCAGTTCAGGTATTCATGCTTGCAAGGCAAGCACTTTACTGACTAGGTGTCCCACAACTCTTGAAATTTGATCAGATGATTTTCTGGGTTGCTCATATCCTCCCCCCAGTAGAATTAATATTTATGATAATAAATAAACTTTGTTCACTTTTTCTTTTCTGGGAGATAGAATCTTATAAGCCCAGGCTGGCTTGCAACTCATTATAACCTCAATCTCCTGTTCTTCCTGTCCTACCTTCTAAGTGTTAAGGTAGCAGATATGTACCATCACAGCCAGCTTCACTTGATAGATCAAAAATAACACACATGGTAAGTTTTATGCAGTGGCAAGTGGAGACTTTAATGCAACAATAATGGCATACTCTTGATATACAAACTAGTGTTTGTATATTTCATTTACATACATGGTGTGGGAGAATTGTCTGTATTCTGTCAATCATGTTTTAAATAAATGCTGATTGGCCAGGCAGGAAGTATAGGTGGGACAACCAGACAGGAAGTAAAGGTGGGGCCAGAAGAACAGGAGTATTCTGGGAAGAAGGAAGCTCTTCCCGCACTCCTGCACAGACCACCGAAGAAGCAGGATGTGACCTGCCCTGCTGAAAAAGGTAGTGAGCCATGTGGCTAACACAGATAAGAATAATGGGTTAATATAAGCTACAAGAGCTAATAAGAAGCCTGAGCTAATGGGCCAATCAGTTTATCATTAATATAGACTCTCTGTGTGGTTTTCTTTGGGGGTTACCAGCTGTGGGAACTGGACAGGACAGAAACCCCAACAAGCGGCCCATCATGCTACACATACACATCACAATTGAAAATCAAAGAGTCTATGAAATAAGTGAAACAGGTGTCCAAAGGCCACACTGTAAAGACCATACATTTTCTCTGATAGGAAGCCCTTTAATCTCACTGTGACCTATTTAATCTTTGACTCAAGTCTCATAAGATTTGTTACTTGGTTTCTAAATACACAGCTATCTGAGCCAGCAAGTGAGAAAGGAAAAACAAAAATCCTCTAAAGACCAAATTGAATTCTGACAACTACTTGGACAAGCGTTCACGAATTGTTTCCCTCAAACTTAGATTATGTTTGTATCAGTCTTTATCTGGAATTCTTAGATCTGAGTCCCTTACTCTCACCCCTTTGTGAGACAGAGGTCTCACTGCATTGCTCAAGTTGGCCTTGAACTCAAGATTTCCCTGCCTCTCCCTCCAGATAGTTAGGATCTACAGGCACAGCTACTACCCTGGGCTCCTAGGTGTAAATCTGAACCTTTTACTTTTTCTAGTTAGTCTTTACTATTTATATATCTGCTACTGCATGGAATGTTCCTATCAGTTAAGGTGTACATTATCAGATGCTATGGAATAATCTTTTTGTACACTGTGAAGATCTGTCACTTGGATTGGTTTAATAATAAGTCAAATGAGCAATAGCTAGGCAGGATTTTCAGGGCAGAGAGGATACTGGGGAAAAGGGTAGAGATATTGAGAGTCCCAAACCAGACACTGAAGTAGCAACATGGGGAGTTCATAGATGAGGTAAATAAGCCCCAGAGCAGCACACAGATTAATAGAAATAAGTTAATTTAAGTTATAAGAGCTGGCCTAAGCTATATCCAAGCTTCATAAATAATAATAAGTATCCCTGTGGTTATTTGGGAACTGGCTGGTGGAAGAGAAAAGTCTGCCTGTAATCAGATTTTAGAAATAACACTTCCCTTTAGAAGAGATTAGCACTGTTCTACTAAAATCACAGATTGAGAATCTGATTTGAAAAATCAATGTTGCTTATCTACTTCATGTTTTCACATTTTATTTCAGGGAGTTCATTAATTTTCTGAAGTCAAGCCACAGACCTCCAGTTGACTAGAGTCTCCAGATTGAGAATGTTTACATTAGGTAGCAACAATATATATATTGAGTTCATGAATTATTTTTGAATTATGATGAGCTAGGCAGCATTATAAATGTTTAATAAGCATATCCAAAGCAATACCAGTAAGTGTAGTTTAGAAGTCAATACTACAGCAAGCTTCTTTTAAGATTAAAGTGAACTGCATATGATACAATTCAGTGGTAGAGTACTTGCTTACCTAGCATGTGTGAGGTCTTATGTTTAATCTCCAGCTTTTCAAGGAAGAGCCAGAGTGACCAGAGATAAGGGACAGGGAGAAAGGGAGAAAAACCCAAAAATTAGGGCCAGTCATGGTGGTATATCCCTTTAAATCCAGCATTCCGGAGGCAGAGGCAGTTGAATCTCTGTGAATTTGAGACCAGCCTGGTCTACAGAGTGAGTTCCAGGATAACCAGGATTGTTATACAGAGAAACCCTATCTTGAAAAACCAAAAGGGGGTGGTGGGAGAGTAGAAAAAAAATCTTAAAAATCACCTGATGTGGATTTTTGTCATTTATTAGGATGGCCTTGGGCATCAGCCTCATCATTGTAAACAAAACAAATTAGTTCACAAGACTCCTGTGATGACTAAGTGAGATAACCCATATTAAACTCTTAGCATAGGACAAGTGGCCCATAAATGACAGCTATTATTCAACTCAATTAGCTCATTTTTTTGTTGCAGGGATTTACAGTTTTGCAAAGTGTTAGCTAAATATATGATCTCTCCTGATTCTACCAAGCAGGAGCCCTTGTATTGTATTCTCATTTTATAGTGGGCAAGAACAAGTAAAATGATTTACCCAGGGACATTAATTAGTAGGACTAGGCATTTGGACTTTTGATCACACTAGGAATAATAGTTTAAGAATACTTCTCAAGTTTAGAAACTTTGCTTTTTATGCTCTGGAGCTGGGGACATACAAATAGAATCACACAGTATCGTCTATCTTTCTGTGACTGGCTTATTTCACTTAACACAATGCCTTCAAAGTTCATCATGTTCTAGCATGTGTCATGATATAGATATGAATAATTTGCATTGGTATAAATCTTGATTTATTGATACAAGTTTAAGGTCAATTTTGTTATATGTATATGTATTTCTGCTCTTGATTAAGGCATTATGATTGTGTAGTTCATTTAAAAATGTAATGTATAATTAGGATATATAGGTCATTAATGGATAATCATCGAAAATAGTCAAGCTTATAGTCATGTTAGTTAGATTTTCTAGATATATAGAGATGCATTTCAGTTAGATAAGCATTCTTCATATCTTTCAAAGACTAAGAATATGGCATTTAAGATGTTTTAATAACTTAAGACTTTTCATGACAATGAGACACGTCTGCTCCTGGCAGCACCAATCAACTTCAAGAGAAAGATGGGCATTGAAGAGCCTCCTTAGCCATTTGGGCAAGAAAGTGCTCTTGCCTGGACTGTTGCATAAACTGGACACAAAAAACCCGCAGAGAGAGGACTGCTAAACTTGCCTAAAGGTGAGATGATCCTTCGGGGTTCCTGATTCATGAAAGAGTCTGCGAGACATTCTGCAAGACACAGAAGAAAGTGACTAAACTGTCTTTAAATTTTCCTACTTCATGGAAATGTCTGCTGGATACTATGGGCCTGTAGGCTGAAGATGGATGCCCCAACGGTACAAAGGAACTTTGGGTGACTGTCCAGGCAGCGAGATGTCTCTGTCATTTCTAGGGTTTTGGAAGTTGCTTACTTCTCGTTTACTTAGGTAATATTATATCCTCTGGAGTCTTTGATGGAGTTGAAAAATAGATACATAGTTATAGTTTTCCTTTGTTATGCTAAAAGATAAAATAGATATAAATATTGTAACTGTAATTCTTGCTTGATAACTGTTTTGTTATATGTAATTTACTATGCTAAAGTGAAAGCCTTTCTTTTTTGTTTAAACAGAAAAGAGGAAATGGTGTAGGAGGTCCTTCTTTCTATGTGTTGCTTTCATTGGTTAAATAAAGAAACTGTCTTGGGCTTTTGATAGGGCAGAGATCAGGTAGGCGGAGTAGACAGAACAAAATGCTGGGAGAGAAAAGGCAGTGTGGCAGACGCCATGTTTCTCCTGCCTAAGACACTGATTAGACTCATGCCGGTAAGCCACAGTCAAGTGACGATACACATTAATGGAGATGGGTTAAACAAATATGTGAGAGTTGGGCAATAAGAGGCTAAAACTAATGGGCCAGGCAGTAATTTAATTAATACAATTTCCGTGTGGTTATTTCGGGTATAAGCTAGCCGGGCACCGGGAGCCAGGCAGCGGGACACAGCCAAGGGTGGCTGGGACAAAAAACAGGCTGGTGCCTCCTACTACAGTGTCAAGAGTTTCCTTTTTCAAAAAAGTCAGTATTTTTGAAGATTTATTTTTATTATTTTAAGTTATCTGTCTCTATATGGGTGCTGGGGGCCTTGGTCTCCTGGAGCTGGAGTTACAAGTGGTTGTGAACAGCCTAGAGTTTGGGGAAATTGTCCTCCCCCAAAGCAGTAGTCACTGTTGACTGCTAAACTCCAACTCCAGGATTTTCCTTTAAAAAGTGGAATAACGTTGCAAATATATACAGAGCATTTTGTTCATCCATTTGCTATCCATGGCTGGACTACCCTGCCCATGCTCCTTCTTAGGCACTGATAACCCTATTCACGTGAGCCTGCTTCCTGCGTTTCAGATTATTCACTCCTTTCCTCCACTTTCGCTCCATCCCTCTTGCCTTTTTGAAACGAAAACACAAGTAAGGTAGTTTAGTGTAAATGGCAGTAAAATCGTCCCCCCCCACCACTCCTTTGCTGTTTTTCTCAAGAGCTCTACCACAAATCAACATAAAGGAAAAAGGTGACCCTCAAATCAGTTTAACTCAGTTGGGAGGATAGGACAATTTATCAGCAATTAAAATAACAAATTAGGTATGAATTTATCTACAAATCACTGTGCTCTTAATAAGGGATAACAAAAAGGTTTTGCTGGACATTAAATGGAGTTCTTTAGGAGAGAGACAGTAGCCCCCTGTTTGGGGGCTGGGCTAGGGAAATCTGTGCAGTGATTCCTCTTAAGACAATTTAGAAGGAGCTCAAACACACTAAAACTGCTACTATCTTAGTAACCTAAACCTCTCCATTGGTTTAAAGATGCAGTTTTAATTGGTGATGTTTCTCTACTTTCAACTTTATAACTGTGAGGTGAAATTAACCACAAGCTTCGGCACACAGTTCTCACAAACAGGCAAACCACAACGGAAAGGAGTACCAACCTGACTTCAAAAACAATGACAATTTAAAGATGCACATGAATCCTTCACTTCAGTGATTCAAAGAGTACAGGAAGGCTTGAGTTGTGAGTATGTACTAGTCGGAGGCCACAACAGAAGATACTGAAATAAAATTTTCTGAAATTTCCAGACTACAACAGTGTAAACAGAGTGGGTTGCCTTTCTTTGTGTGAACCATAACAGAAACTTACAGTCATATGCAAACTTAAGACCAACTACCTCAAGAAGTTGGGCTGCCAGCAGGATCCAAAAAACCCCTGCGTTTCTGGAGGCTATTCTGATTCTATCAACCACTCTCCCCAGATTTTCGCGTGCTACAAAGCCCGGCTGTCACTCGGTCACCACAGACATCTAGGAGGCCAATCCAGTCTTAGGCTCCCTTAAGATTCTCCCGACGTTCTTCCAAAAAAGTCATCTGCCCACCAGGCTCCGGGACACTCATTGCCTCCACGAATCGCCCAACACCTTCACCCCACCGTACAACCCAGAAGCGCTGAGACCTCGCAGCATGCACGCTGTGCTTTCGCCCTCGCACACTAGTTCGTGCCCTAGGATATTGGGAAAAGCCGCTTGGAAAAGCAAACTTTCTGCGCATTTGCAGTGGCAGACTCACAGCTGGTTGATGGCGTTCTGCGAGATGACCGCATTGGCAGAGAAGTAGGGGATCATGTCGGGGCCACTGAGGCTGCAGGTGCTGGCAGGGGCGCCTTCCTTTCGCCGGCCAAAGTACTCAGGGTCATGGAGCCGACTCACAAGCACAGCTCCGCATCTTGGACCCGTGCTGAAATAACCCCGGCCAGGGACGCTGGTTCCTGACGGCTGAGCTGAATCCGCTGGGGAGCTCCGAGGCAGCCGCTGAAGCCCCAGGCTCCGCTGTGGAGTCTGGGCTGACGGGCGCCGCCAGTGGCCCTCCCCCATCCGCGTCCGGGGCGGGGCGCCGGAGAGGGGCGGTCTAGAGCCTCCGGAGGGTGGGCCCCGCCGGCGCTCCGCCCTGGAGCTCCGGGCACCCACACGGATCCCGCAGTGCGTCCAGGCCTGCTGGGTAAGGGTCTGCAGGAGACGGCAGCCTGGTTGAGTGAGTGTAATTTGCAGAGAGAATTTCTCTACTCGGAATGATCAACTGAAAAGCACCAGCTCTATGTATTGTAGCTTCTTAACTAGCTCTATACACTAAACCTCAAACAAACCAAGTTTATGAATGGTCTTCATAGTTTTTAAAGGCTTTACAAGCTTAAGTTAAATATTTATAAATGGCTTTCTTGGGTCCTCAAGGTGGAGCTCAAGAGATAATGGCGTGTGGACCTATACACTGTAGATAAAATCTGCTAACCCTTGTAAATAAATACTTAAGAAGATTCACAGCCTCAGTTGTACATACAATTTGTGAAGATTAAAACATCAGTGCCTAACCTACACTTTAGACCAATTAAATTGTACTGTCTTTGGAATAAGATCTAGATGTCGGTATCTTTTTTTCGAAGAGCTCCTGTTTCCCATCATATGGTATTCTCTGAAACCTTATAAGGTTTAAGCCCTTCCCGTGCTCCTTCCTGGAGTTGCTAAGTAGTGCTTTTCACTAGGAACTAGCTTTGTAAAAGGTGCCTCTTTCTGTTTCAGGGAAGTGACACTTTGCAAGCTCCCCATCCTCTCGCTCTTCCAGTTTTACACCAGAGCAAATATTTTAGGAATCAGTATTTTTTTTTGTTTTAGCATTTCTGAATAACTGACTAAAATATATATTAATGGTGCTGCCATAAGAATCCAAAAGACAGAAATTAATAAACTTTAAATAACCAACCAATTAGAAAGGACTAGTCACTTTCAACGTATTAGGATCAAGAAAAACAACAACAAATCTTTGTTTTATAATAAAGTACAGGGGAGCTTAACAATTTTTTTTTAATTTTTATTTTTAAAGCCTACAGCACCCAGTATTCCCAGGTCTCCCCTCCAAGTACTAACCAGGCCCGACCCTGCTTAGCTTCCGAGATCAGACGAAACCGGGCGCGTTCTGGGTAGTATGGCCGTAGACGAGCTTAACAATTTTCAATATGCTAACAATAAAATAATCTAAACATAAAATTCTATGCTTAAAACCAGGATTACTTTTTTATTAGTTGACCATAAAACTTCAAGGTGCTGAGCAGCTTGGAATTCTGTGACGCATACGAAAGGAGGTGTCTAGTGTCGCAGAGATCTGGTAATAGAAAAGATCCAGATGGCAAGTGAAGGGTTAAGGGGAAAAGACTGGATGTTAAAGAGTTTCATCATCTTCACCCTTCTCTAGGAAGGAACTGTTTTAAAGATTTGTTCAAGCTGTGTCAGCAGGCACCCAAATGGCAGTATAAGAAAAAAAAATCTGCTGATACACCCCAAAATAAATTGCTTAAAATATCTGGCAAACTTGCCAGTTTTAAACTTCTTCCAGGCTGCAATTTATTACAGTCGCCTACTGTGCTAAAAAAAAAAAAAAAAAAAAAAAAAAAAAAAAAAAAAAAAGGGCAGGAGGTACTTTAGAAAAGCATCAAGGTGAGCCCCGTTCCTTTCATGACACTGCAAGAGATAGGAATTTTTATTGAAGTCACTATTAAATGATGTCATTTAGGAAAGATGATGGCATGGTAGTCATCATTATCTGAAAAACAATTCAGCAGAAAATTTGTATTATTTGATTCTATCAAACTATTTCTTGCATTTAAAAATGCCAGGGATAATGATTTCACACATAAATATTTTATAAATATGTATATTTATGTCACAGAAAAAGGTTCCCACAATGATGTCCCAGAAGTGCACAGTCCTATGGTTTTCCCTTAAAAGACCCTCATCAGCCATCCAAGTAAGTAGTTAATGCATCTAATTTAGTCTTCCTAAACTCTGAACAGTAACAGAGAAATCTGAAAAGTTGCTAAGACACATTTCTTGATTTTTTTTTTTTAGAGAAGAAGTCGTTATCTTTTTTTCTTTTTCTTCTTCTTTTTTTTTTTTTAAGACAAGTTTTCTTTGTATAGCTCTGGCTGTCCTGGAACTCACTCTGTAGACCAGGCTGGCCTTGAACTCACAGAAACTCCCTGACTCTGTTTACTGAGTATTGGGATTAAAGGGACTGGCCACCATCACTCAGCTAATCAAGCTACCACTATATATATATATAAAATTGATATTTATTGAGCTCTACATTTTTCTCTGCTCCCCTCCCTGCCTCTCCCCTTCTCCCTTCAACCCTCCCCCAAGGTCCCTATGCTCCCAATTTACTAAGGAGATCTTGTCTTTTTCTACTTTCTACTTCTCATGTAGATTAGATCTATGTAAGTCTCTCTTAGTGTATGCATTCTTGTCTAAGTTCTCTGGGATTGTGGGTTGTAGGCTGGCTTTCTTTGCTTTATGTTTAAAAACTACCTATGAGTGAGTACATCTGATAATAGTCTTTCTGTGTCTGGGTTACCTCACTCAAAATAATGTTCTCTAGCTCCATCCATTTTCCTACAAAATTCAAGCTGTCGTTATTTTTTTCTGCTGTGTAGCACTCCATTGTGTAAATGTACCACATTTTCCTTATCCATTCTTCGGTTGAGGGGCATTTAGGTTGTTTCCAGGTTCTGGCTATCACAAACAAAGCTGCTATGAACATAGTTGAGCACATGTCCTTGTGGCACGACTGAGCATCCTTTGGGATATATACCCAAAAGTGGTATTACTGGGTCTTGAGGAAGGTTGTTTCCTAGTTTTCTGAGAAGTTGCCACACTGACATCCAAAGGGGTTGTACCAGCTTGCATTCCCACCAGCAATGCAGAAGTGTTTCCTTTTCCCCACAACCTCTCCAGCAAAAGTTGTCATCAGTGTTTTTGATCTTGGCCATTCTTACAGGTGTAAGATGGAATCTCAGAGTTGTTTTGATTTGCATTTCTCTGATGACTAAGGATGTTGAACATTTCCTTAAGTGTCTTTCAGCCATTTTAGATTCCTCTGTTGAGAGTTCTCTGTTTAGGTCTGTTCTCCGTTTTCTTGTTGGATTATGTGATGTTTTGGTGTCCAGTTTCTTGAGTTCTTTGTATATTTTGGAGATCAGACCTCTGTCTGATGTGGGGTTAGTGAAGATCTTTTCCCATTCTGTAGGCTGTCGTTTTGTCTTGTTGACCGTGTCCTTTGCTTTACAGAAGCTTTTCAGTTTCAGGAGGTCCCATCTATTAATTGTTTCTCTCAGTGTCTGTGCTGCTGGGGTTCTATTTAGGAAGTGGTTCCCTGTGC